>CM042425.1:17451015-17628515 GCA_023631565.1 Gymnocephalus cernua
AAGTGGATGTTTATTGTGCAACACGTTTGATTAGAGGGTAAATTGTCGATGTGCTGACAGTGTAGTTGCAGCATATACACAACATAATCTTTCATTGAGGAGGGTAGTGTTGGGACAGTGTGAATATGCATGTATTTACCACACTATTCATGTACTTGAAATTCACACCTGTTCGAATTACTAGCATTGCTGGGAACCTCTGACCTCATAAAGTTGGCCTTGATTATCAAAGTGTCCTTGAGCAAGGCAGTAAAGTTAAATGGCCAAAATAATGATGTGGTCATTTCACTAGGGGGGAAAAGTACCCCCCCCCCCCCCCACCAAAAAGGGAAGTTAGCCAGTTGTGCTTTCTGTTTCCTCTTCACTGCGAGTGTATTCAGTTCTGTTCAGTTTTCAGTAATATGTACATCTGTGCTAATGAAAAGGAACATGCCAGTATTTTTCAGTCTTTCTGAAGAAAATCAGGCAATCCACTTTCATTAATTATCCTCATTATTTTCTGCAAAGCTCAGGCACAGTAAGAGAGACTGCAGAAGTGTAGCCTATATTCCCTCCCTCACTGAGATTTCCTTAATTTAACTTGTGCTGCAACTCAAATTGGTTCTCAGGGGACAGTTAAGTCTAAGTTTAAAACTTTGGATCAGTGTTACCTCGTTGCAGCAGAGCTCTCAAGCAACTGTCACTCAAAACGAGATCCAATGATTTCCCCCTGTGACAGTTAAACACAAATGTTTCTGCGCAAAGAAACAGTGCTTTATATTTCTGAAAACATGTTGGAGAAATGTTTCAAACCAAGACAAATGTGAAATCATGTTATGCTAAACCTAAACATTGTCCTTGTTTGCATTGAGGTTAAACCATTTACTTTTGCTAGTGATTAAGTCAATTGTATTAATTATTTGTATCAGTTAAATGGTAATAAATGATCATTTAGCATTATCCATGTTGGAATGAGTGCTTAGTTATTTAGGTTTCAGATATGAAGTCTTTTCAGTTTTTGCTTAGACATAACACTAGTAAAAAAGGCAATTTAACTAAATTTGTCAAAAGGGTAAGAATGCATTTTTATTCAGCACACCGTTCATCCACTGACTGCAGATTGTGAAAGAGTGCCCGCCCCCATCAATGCTCTGTCTGTCATTCACAGTCCCAGGCAATTTCAAAAAGTGTCATATTTGTAATAACTGACTTCTCTGTGGCATTTCCAAATTTAATTCCACTTGAAGATTCGGTAACACCTTATAATAACTATCACTTATAAATGTCTTAAGTTAATAGTTATGTTACTGTTAAAGCTACATTGTGTAAGAATTTCTCCCATCTAGCAGTGAAATTGTATATGACAACCAGCTGAATATTACTTTCTAGCCCTTCCCATGCTGAGCACATTTTAACTCCTACGGTGGCCAATATTAACTTTGGTCTTGTTGCTTTGCCTGTTGCGTTGTCGTTTTAATTCTCTTTTTCGCTTCCCTGGCGAGCAATCTCCCCCTGGCATTCGTCACGGTACCAATAGGTGTAAGACGGCGAAATGCGGAGGTATGTCCCTCTTCGGCTAATGTATTTTAAAGATAGGGGCGCAACATGCCGTCCGTCACTCGAGCGACTCGCTCTCATGTATTCTGAATGGTTCTAAATGGCAGATTCTACGCTTACGAGAATTCTTTGATTAGTCGGTGGAAGTAATTACACATGAATGAGTCCATATTTGTGAAAGAACAAAGGGGTTTTTGCTAAGAATCAACTCAAAACATAAACAATGTAGGTTTAACAAACAATGAAATGATAATTAATAATGTTTACTAATTATTAGTAACGCTATAATGTGTTATTTTAACCGTTTATTGTTGCACACATGCGGATTCCTATGTTTACATCGTTTTACATCCTCTGTTGTCTGCATGCTGACATCCCGTCTCAGTCCCTCTCTCGTTCTGTTCTAGAAGTCCTCTCACTTAATCTGTTGTCTTGCTTTACATACACTCACGCCGGGAGGAGGTTAACAATAACGCTGAACGTACCTCAGCAGCTGGTATGCCCTCTGGAGGGCGACACTGTAACAGCACTTCCTGCTCCAGAGATACTTCCTTTCCCAGGGGTTCCTGTTCAAATGACTTCTTCAGGTCTGAGGAAAGAGACAAAGAAAGACAGGAAACTTAGGGCAGGTTATAAGGTGAGCCAGAGAGCATATGACAAAATCGTTGTGGGGATTAGATCATAATGATACAAGATAACATATAGATTTTTTAAAAGTGTACTATGTTATGATATGGTGGCGAAAACTTTGCTTAGGTAGCCAGTGAAAACATTATCAACAAAGGCCGAGACCTTGAATTCAAACGATCAAACTACTGATCATTCGTAATGATTTCATCTCTAACCAGGACAACCCTGGAATAATAACATACAACAGCAACGCCAAGGATTCTATAAAGAAAGTCTTAATGAAAACCAGACTTTTATGGGAGCATCCTGTAAATCAGCAGTCAGGGGAACCCATTTAGGAGATACTGCCATGTCATCGTAAACCAGGCTCTTTACCTCATTTCTCCGGCAACAATGACACAGTAATTATGGAGTTGGTGATTGAAGTCAGCCATGCATATGTTGACTTCTTCCACTTTCCTGGCACTTTAGAAATGTACACAGCAAGGAAAAACACTTAGCTGTATATTCTTGGAGTCAACTAAGGCTCACACACGGTACACAAACACACGCACGCACACACACACACACACACACACACACACACACACACACACACACACACACACACACACACACACACACACACACACACACACACACACACACACACACACACACACACACACACACACACACACAGATGATCATGCGTAAGTGCTTTAGCACACTATACACAGGCTGCTTTGTTGCATGCTCACCCCCCAATCACTACGCACAATCTTTAAACTTCATCTCATAGGCCAAAGACAATAAATGATTCACACTAATGGTCCACGCTGTGATGAATGACAGCATTACAATGCGGCGTGGAATGCACTGCCATTTGTTCCACAGAATGTTTCAGAGAGGGCTCAGCTGTTTTCATTTTGGGGTGAAAAAAATCCTCACAGTAGCAGACTTTAAGATAATTAGCTAGCTATTTAAATAAGAACAACAGAAAATGGAAAGACAAAAGAAAAGAGAATGGAGAGAAGGCATATAAGGATGTGAGAAAACACAAAAACCCTTGTGGGTGGATGGATGGAAGGACTGTTTTGTTTAACTGATCGTTATGCCGAATATGTTTTTCTCTGCATCTTTGTTTTAATCATACATTCATTGAGAGAGTTCAAAACGGGAAACCTTTTTGCAGATAATGTTGAGTCTTCTTGTCTTGCCTCTGCAACTCTTTCTTTCACTACTTTATAAACATCCTGCCTAGGGCTACCTCTTACACTGTAATGTTCCGTATTCACTCTTTAGACTTGTCCTTCTGATCACCTCCCTAGTCTGCTGCAATGTTGCATACAGTAATGTATGAATGTATGCCTACATAGGCAGCTGAGCTTAACACATGTTAAAATAATTAGCTTGCCATAGAAAAAGGCCATAAAACAAATTGTAACCTGAGAGGGGTGGCAGTGTTGCGGGATTGAGCAGGTGACTTTATTTATGGTGCTGGTGTGATGGATTTCAAAATAAGAACATATGGAGGGGGTGGAGTTTTATTTTCATTCAAGCTTTTTGGGTGTAACTCAAAGGTTTATGATTTTTTTCTACTAGAATCGAGAGTATAAAGACTCAGTATGATCTGGATAAAATGATTAGCAAAGCTATTTTGTACATTCTAATTCTGCACTTGAGTGTATTTTTAACTTTGAATTAAACGCATGTCAGCATGTATGGAAGATTGATTGGCTACATATCTGCAGATGCATGATGTGCGTATTTCAAAGTGATATGCAGATGTCTGTTGATATGGTGGCGTCAACAGCAACGTTTAACTGATACAATCTTTGAGATAGAAATACTAAAAAACTTGTTCACTTTGCAGAGTTTGAAAGTGACTTTGTTAGTTTGTAAAGCATTGCTGCAGCTGTGGAACACAAATCCTCTCTCCTCTGTCCTTTAGTTTTAAAAACCATACCGAAAACTTTCATAGGAGGACACAGCAGGTGTGTGTGTGTGTGTGTGTGTGTGTGTGTGTGTGTGTGTGTGTGTGTGTGTGTGTGTATGTGTGTGTGTGTGTGTGTGTGCGTGTGTGTGTGTGTGTGTGTGTGTGTGTGTGTTATCCTTGCGTCCTTTTACTCTCCTGGTTCCCAGGTGTGCTC
This sequence comes from Gymnocephalus cernua, assembly GCA_023631565.1. Taxonomy (NCBI): domain Eukaryota; kingdom Metazoa; phylum Chordata; class Actinopteri; order Perciformes; family Percidae; genus Gymnocephalus; species Gymnocephalus cernua. The sequence goes on from CM042425.1 coordinate 17,455,314, forward strand.
TTAATCACCTTCTCCGTCAGCTGTGGTACACCATTTGTGAACACACATACACCAACACACACTGGATGGAACATTTTTTAATACTGAACCGGTCGACTCAGAGTCACTCTCTGGGTATTTCATCAGAACAGTCACCTTACAGTGGCTAACAGACATAGAAGGAGGCAGAGTGAAAGAGAAGGAGAGGTGAAATGGGATGGGGGTATAAGGAAGGTAGAAGTCCGGGCAGCCGGTGGGGGGAGGGGGGGGGGGGGGGGAGGGGGATGGGGTGAAAAATGAGAGGCAGAAAGAGGAGGAGGAAGGAGGGAGAAGTTGGCAGCACACAGCAGGATGACCTTACTCTTTCTTGATACTAAAACCACCTGCTTGGTTTTTACTTATCAAATACTTATTTTTATGTCAACCACTGTCGCTATAACAAAGCTTTGATTACATCACTTCACAATATCATGATCCCCATCTTAGAAAGAAAAGGGAAGAGATAATATGTGCATCGGCTTACAAAAGTATAAGAACTCCGAATTGAGCCTTTAAAAAAATGATTCACACAAGCTAGTTTTATCATTTTTAATATTTTGAATTTGTATTCATGAATCACTCTCTCCCTCAGTCACAAAGGCAGACTCAAATACTGGAGAAGCGAAAGGTACGGTTGTGATTAGATGAATGTCTGAGCAATGAGTGGAACATTTAATTTAATATTCTAAGAGAGAAAACCTACACTTAAGTGCAAAATTAACTATTTGCATGTAGAGAATTTACCTAGAGACTATCTTGCGTTGGGCTCAGACCAGCCACGACACCAAATTGGGAGGCTTCCCTACCTCCTACCCCGCTACTTCCGACGCCCTTGCTCAGGCCCACTTCACCTTCATGTTGATGTCAACTACACATCTGTACATTTTGGTGACTGTATCTTGCACGGCTGTGACACTATCACGGTTACAAAATCTGGCCGCAGACCAATAAACACCTGGCAAATTACTGAAAACTGCTTCTTTGATAGTTCGCTACACTAGGTGTCTCCAGGACCACATTTTGCCATCACACACACACACACAGAAAACAATACCAGTAACGCTGTCGCGGCTGGTAATAAAGTGGTCAAGAGTTTTGCACGTAAACTTCTGGAAGAAATGTCTGTTTTAATATACCGGTAAGAAAACTCACTGTGTGTCACTGTGTGTGTAACTGTGTTTTCTACCAGCCTGTTGTGTGTGCATCGTTGTACTAAACAGTTTCAATAACATATAATGCAAGGTAAATATTGCATGTTGGGAGTATAGACCTTTTCAATGGAATTACATTGCTAGGCAACAGCCTGGCCCCTTGTTAACTTCCTGTCAGTTGATGCCATTCACATAGACTGCAACAGGAAATCAACTTGGGTCCATCCAGAATGTTTATGTTTACATCTGTGAAAAGGTCTTATAGCAAGTCAAAATGCAGCAGGAGATGAGCTACAGACTCATGGGATGTAAGAACCTGCCATATTTGAAAGTGTATGTGTGAACAAGGCATAAGAGGTGATCAGGGTTTCTGCCTTCTAGAGATAAACCACTGACAAAGCTTTTAAGATTTCCAAAATGCTTCAGAACATCTTCCCACCTAGTTGACAAAGTTTAATTTCATACACTATAAATCAAATCATTATCAGATTCCGTGTGGAGAGCTAAGAGAGTTATGTGAGGACACAGAGTATTGCTGAGGCTAAATGATAACTTCATAATACAGTCAATCCCTGTGGGGGATGACAGCCTGAACAGAGCATGATGGTTCATTATGGGAGTAATCACCCAAAGCTTCAGCCCTAAATCCACCACATGGCTACCAACACGACACACAGAGACACACGTACACTGACAGATACTGAAAGACAAATAGAGAACGATAGAGACGGCGAGATGCTGAGAAAAATACACACAGGAGATGGAGACTAACAAGCGGCCACAACACATACATGGAGACAGAACAAACACAAAGAAACCCACTGTGGAACAGAAGAAAAAGACTGACGCAAGTAAATACACCAAAAAAACTAAAAGAAATGCAGACACAACAAGAGAATGAGGAAGTGATTGAGGAGTGAGACATACTTCGCTCATGCCAGCCAATTCCAGGAACAATTTCCTGGTCTTAATTAGTAAGGGAGATGGTGAAATGAGGAGGTGGTGGTGGGGAGAGTTGATTTCCATAAAGATTGAGAATGAAATTAAAGGAGATTAAAGCAAACCGCTCGGGGGATGAACAGACAAAACACACACACACACACACACACACACACACACACACACACACACACACACACACACACCTAGTGCTAAGCTAGTGGGCTATGACAGACAAAATGTTTGCCACTTTGTAGCAATAGTTTGTCTTTGAGAGAATGTGTGTGTTTTAGAGAAAGAGGGCATGTGACATTGTGTTCACAACACCAGGGGACCATGAATGTACTTCAACTGAAGGTGTTTTTGTACATGTGTGCAAATATGTGCCCAAGGGAAATATGTGCACAGGAGAGGAGGTACAGCTGTGTCCTATCAATTCACTGACCCCACTTCACTCCCAAACTGCAGATAACGCTATCAAGCTTCATAAATATAACAAAAGCTATGATAAATTCACTGAATAACTTCCAACCACAACAGGGTTGACACGTACAGAGGGCAACCTTATTCAGTGTGAACTCCCTTATACATGCACAATAAAGCAGTGTAAGCATCTATTTTGAAAACGACCTTTCTTGCATAACCTCTTCTTTTTCCCTTCCACCCCGTTGTCTTTCTTCGCTCTCCCTCTAAAACTTCTTCCACTGTTCAACTAAAACTGTTATTATGTTTGTGGTGAGTTTGTTGCTTCAGGCTCCTTTACATAAGCACATTTCAGAGCAATTATCCAAAATGGGTGTCTTTGCCTACATGCTACCCATGCCAAATCATAACGGTTTCCCCTGGTGGAGCTCAAGCAATAAAGAGCAATGTGAGCTACTTGGAAAGAAAGTAGCAAGCAAAGTACTCTCCATAAGTCTCAGAGACGATAATTTAGACATCCAATTTCCTGCACAGTGAAATGGAAACAATCAGACCTCTGGATTAAATAAAAAAAACAACCAAATAATGTAAGTTGTAAAGCACACAAGAAGGTAAGGTGATATTTAATAAAATTTAGGAAAAAGTTTAATGTCAATAGGTTTATAATTAAAATGCAATTGTATTAAATGATAAATATCTAAGTTGCAAACAATCAAAGAGTTTCTGCTGTAGCAGCTATATTAAGATCATGAGGTGAATTTGCATCGCCTTCTGCTCAGGGAACTCATTAAATGCTGTGATTTCAAAAGGATTAAGTTACATGAAAGTTATAATATTTAGCTTGATAACCGTATCTTTGTGTTCTTCTAACAGGTTTTGATATGATTTTCATGTAATAGCTTGTTTGTGCAATATCATGAAAGTTTTTTTTTTTCCCCATGACAAAATAAATATCTTCTAAGGCCACAAGGTGTTTAAAAGCTGAGACACACCAACCAGAAAAGGCAGTCGGACTGATTAGTCTCCCCGAGTTGGTCAAAAAAGTGCCTCGGAACACATCGAAGCGACGTCGACTTGAGTGTATGTTCTGCGCGTGCGCAAGACGTAATACGTCTCCATAACAGCAGGCGCCGCTAATCTGTATTGTTGCCCAAAAACAATGAAAACCAGCAGCTGACTGGCCATAATGGCGGCTTGTTCGGAATACAATCTCATAATTTACGAAAATAGTTCACCGAAACGTGTTCCTGAAAACATTTTATGCAAGAAATAGGCCATGTAGTTGCTGAATCTGTCTTAATTTCAGATCGACAAAGGTCAGTTTAAAAGATTTTTGTCAGATTTTGAGAGGCTGTTTGTCGCGCTCATCCCGCTCGGCATTTCCAGGTTAGCACTCCACCAATCAAACTGGTCACTGAGTCCGACTGCCCGCTTCCGATTCAACATGTCAAATCGGCCCAAATGAAGGCCGACGGTTCCTCCGACGGCACGGAACACACCGAACAGACTCGAGTCACTGACCTCGCCAGACTGTCCGACGGCCGATAATCGGGTTGGTGTGCCTTAAGTCCCTAGCTCTTCAACCTTTGGGTACTCAGACTAATTACGTCTTCAAATAACCAATAAAGCTCCAAAATATAAAAAAAGAAAGAACTGAAGGTAGACTGTGACTTTGAGTGTCACAGTCATTTTCAGTGTGGTTATATAGGGAGTCATTTTCTCTAAGTGACTTTAGAGAGTCTCTTTCCACTCAGTTCAGTTCTTTCACTGAACTTTCCACCCTGTCATTTCAACACTTCCCAACCTGTGATCAGCCCAAGACATCAGACAAGGTCTTTCCATCCAATGTCAAGTTTTGAACAAGTAAACAACTCCATTTGCTGACATGACACTGGCACTCTGAAGTACAATGAATGAAATTAATCAAAGATCCCCAGTGAAAGCAAATCATGGTTTCAAAAAAGTTAAAATCTAACATGGATATATTTCAATGAAAAAGAAAAAAAAATAATCGGTTTAGCTTTGCATGTCATCACAGACTTTCCTTTAGTTGTAAGAGTCTTACTTTTTTTATGCTAGTCCATAAAATGTCAATGTTACATTGATATAAATAGGAAATTGTGCTCTAGTCCAAAAAATGTTGTTTCATCTGAAAATATATTTTTGACTTTTAACCTTTATATAGTATCTCAGCTCTAGTGATGTATTGACCACTTTGGGAAATAAAATTCAGCCATTCAGAGTCATCTGCCTGCTAAATCTGTTTTTTTACTTAATGCTTAACAACTTATTGAGTTAATCTTTGCAAATATCCTTCTGTTTTTAACCTTTAACTTATGCAATACATATTGTTCCAGGAGACACCTCAGCGACTATGGGTTAACTAGACACGACGATCCCTTCTGCCTGCCTAAGAGTGGTTCCTTTATTTCTCTTGAAAAATAATGTTAATGTACAAAAAAGTATAGAATGCGGATTGTTATGTATGTTATTTTTCTAACAGTTGGGCTTTTAAGTGACTTCAGTTGTGTGTGGTTAAATCATCACTGTGGCTCACCACCATAACAGTTTAAAGTACGCTGAAGCAGTCCCTGACATCTGGGGAAAAGCTCATAACCACACATCCACACACACATTATGGGTTCTCACTATAAAAATGTTTATTCAGTGTTGGTGATCATCATGAAGTCCCTCTCAGAGCCAGAAACCAAGACTCTGTTGATGATGTCATCCAGAGAAAAACACTGAAGGTTTTCCACTGACAGTGTTTGCAAAAGTGTCAGGGTGAGTGTGGAGGGAGAAACAGCATGAATCGTTTGGCATATCAGTTCGGATTTGTCTATGCATTAATGAAACTGCTAAGCAGGCCATTTCATGTAAAAAAAAAAAAAAAAAAAAAAGGTTAATGTCATGTGGTTGTTGTGTGAATTTGGTTTCTGAGCTGCAAAGCAAGTTTCATACCAGAAAGGTTGGCTAACACACTACAGTTGTTTCCAGGTGATGGGTTACAAATACCTGCTTATATTGTTGTAATCTGCATGTAGGTTTAAGCCTAAATGAGTGTAGAACGGTTTGGTTTTAATCAATCCTTAAAATCTAACACAAGGAATCCCTGTTGAGCCTTGTTTTCCTTGGTCTAATTCATCCATGATTGAAGGAAAATCTAAATCCATGCAGCTGAGACATTTGCATCATAAACAAAACAGAAGAGAAATTCCCTAACAGACATTTTCCAGTTGACACAAGTAGCTGCCTGCCTGGGTTGCTATGTCCCCGAGAGTCTGGACTCTGATTACTATGCACACACATGTCTCAATGGAAGGTGGCAGAACAAATTGCCATCATCTGGAATGTGTGTGTCTCTGGGTGTTTGTGTGTGCATGTGTGTATGTGTGTGTGTGTGTGTGTCCTTGACACATTGCTAATCAATTGAAGGAGAAAGACTTGACCTGATAGCTGCAGGGCCAAAGAGCATGACTGACACTGCATGCACATTTGTGTGTATGTACTGTAAGTGTCTCGCTTACCCCTGTGTATGTGCCTGCATTGCTGTGTGAGTGTGAGAATGTGCGTGTTTGTCTCACCTGCTTTATCAACTTGAATTAAGCTGCCTGCACGCACTCATAATCTAGCTAAAGTGCCCTGCTCCAAAAGACCAACAAATCACTGACATTTAATATCTCTGATTGTGTATTTGACACTTTTACAGCCGCAACACTGATCATCATTATCCAGCTACAAACGGCGTATTCAGATAATGACTTGAAGTGTTAATTCCACAGTTATTAAAACAGCCTGAAGAAGGAGAAAGATAGAAGCAAAAAAGAAAGCACGAGTGACAAAACGAAACAATAAGCACAAGATGAGCAAAGCGAGAAAAAAACTAAAAGAGGAGACAATGAAAGAGGGGAAATAAGAAAACGAGTGGGAAGAAGAGATGGAAATGCAGGAGAGAAATGCTGAATTGCTATTGCATGGTGCGGTAGAAAAGACACTTTGCTCAGCAAGCTCTAGCTGCCGGGAAGCATTTTAATCACAACAGTAGATCCAAATAGGAGCCGAAAGCGGGGTAGGTCAGGAGGTTGGGTCGATTTAAAGTAAAAGGTTATCGCAAGAGTGGGCTGAGTGTAATCAGATCTGGTTAAGGGAAAGAAATCACTGTTATAACGCAAAGAGAGAAAGTGAGGACGGAGGGACAGACAAAGTCAGAAGAAAAATACACACTACACAGAAATATAAAAAGAAATGAGAGGGATACTATACGTATACCCACCCTGTGTGAAGAAAGGTGACTAAAAATGGGGGGAAATGATGCAAGATAGGTAGCATGCTAGTTTTCTTTTGATACAGTGTAAAAAATGTCATTATGTGTAGAAGATGTATGATTTAGTGTAGAACACTGGTTTCCATTTACAAACATGGGCAGCCCTTGATCAGTCCAAATTATGTAAATAAGACCAGATATAAAATTATTTTAGCTTTGCAGTAATGCAAAGTAATTTTAGCAATATGTTATTATAAGTATAGTGGTAGCTGAAGTAGTAGAGTATTTTTGGTGCCTTATATAAGGAATACAATAGGGCTATATGGTATAAATAATATATGAATAAATCTGTTTGAGGCAGAAAAAAAACTAAATAAAAAACACAGAAGTAAAGAAACAAACATATAATACATAAAACAGGACAATTAAGGAAAAGGTAGTCTTGCTGTGCCAGACCTTCCTCCACAACGCTGCGAAGGAGGGTCTGGCTAGTCATCAGTTATCATTCCAACACAAAGAAAGCGGAAGGAAACGGGCATCGGCGAAAAGACATGCATCCGGCAGAATTTCCTGCAGCGCCGGAGCAATCCCGGAAGTGGAACTTCGAGGATATAGACTAAGGAAAAGGGAAAACTGAGGTGCTTGGATGAACTGTGTTGATGTGGCATTATACTTGCTGACAGCTGTTGCTACCTGATAATATTGATGGCATGGATGTTGTAAGTCATAGAGTGATGCAGGCACACATGCACATACGCATGTATACACTCAGCCATTTGTTCATACATCAGCTACCTTGTTGCGACCTAACAATGTGGCCTTCAGTCCTCAGTATGTGTGCACGTCTGTGTTGCTGGTGTCTACATTAACGTGTTTACCTCTGAGAATCTCAGAAGCCAGTATATGTACGCTTGCCTGCATCTGTCTCTCAGCATGTATCAGCCCGGACGTTAGCCAAAAACAGCACATTACCCAGCTTTCATTGCACCCCGAGGAGGGCCCATTTCATTCGAGAATGTTATTAGTGGAGCTTAGAAGGATATTTCTGACTGTGTCACTAACTCTCTGCTGACAGACAGAAAAACATCCTCACATACCAAAGCAATGCAGAGAGTAGTCAGGCTGTGTTCTAAATTCAAATGGTGTTGGAAGCCAAAATAATTGAGAAATATGTTGCTGCAGTACTTCTACACAACTGGTATACTGTTTTGTATATTGTGTTATATTGTCTAAGCATGAGTCAGCTCATCTTTCTATGAATAAACAAGTGTATATGTACTATATTTAAATGGTACAGGGCCAATTTACAATATGGTGGAGTGGTCTATAAAATATATAATACATAAATAAATGAAGCAACCAAGTGAAAATGTGAGACATATTTACAGCCAAATTAAATAACCTGAATGAAAAACAAGGGTCAACATGATGGATTTCCTTCTGCAGCACGAATAAGACCAACCTGGGGAAACAATATTTCCAGTGTGCACATCTGTTAAAGTACTATATATTGGGATGTGTACAGTTTGTTCTGAGTGTCTGCTGAATGGACTCTATCAAAGCCCCCAGTTGTCCTTTTGAGAGTTCATTCAAGCAGAGCCACACTGTCAGAGTAAGACAGGTAAACCGGAGAGGTGGGGTCGATTTTATTATTGGCATTTCTTTTCTGCTTCACCTTTTTATGACCTGAGCACTCAGATGAGTCCCAGTTGTCTTATATGGCTGAATTGACCAGAGCAATGATGCTTGGAAAACTACTGTTGCAGGTTCAATTTTCAGGCCAGTGAAAGGAGCTTTGAAGGAACAATCCATTTTGTTATATGAGGCTTACATTGAAAGAACAAAAAAGGCCTTTTTTAAGGTGATTTCTATCAAACATCTCAACTCCCTTGCCACACAGTTGCTGCAGAGCCATCAAGTGACCATCACTCACAACAGAATTCAACCTTTTCTTTCACCCTGGACTGTTGTTTGGGTCTAACAATCCTAAAATGATTTCCCCATGTGATCACTGTGTGACATGGTAACACTGTCTGCTAGAGTGATATTGAGTCTGCTTGGGTTTAGTTTGGCCTGTGTTCTTTTGGTGACCTTATAGTCAGACTCCCAGTTGTCAAATTAAATTCTTCACCAGACCATAACAGGAAGCTACTGAAGACATAGAGCTAATTCTCAGTTTAGAAAGTTCCCCACCATTTATCATTCAGTGTAAAACCAAGTTTGAAGGTTCTACCCAACTACAAGTCCTTTCCTGAGCCTCTGGTGTTTCTAGTTCAAATATATACCCTTATGACAGCAGGTGGTCCACCTGTTGAAGTGACATGGAGTTGATCAACACCTCAAAGGAAAGCTTAATAGATGTCAAAGTTATAATCCTTGAATTTTCATGAAATAAAACCTAGTTTTTGAGTCTATTTATCAATTTTTCAGCAATCTTTTTTCAGCAATACCTATTCAGTATGATCTGTTATTACCTCTATATTTCATTGTTAGTGGCAGAGTCCGCCATTTCCGCACAGGACACAATTTGATTGTACGTACACATTAGGGGTTCACAGGAAACGTTGCACGCATGTAATTCAGCGTTACTGTTTTTAATTCTATCGCAATATCAGCCTCATTGTTCACTCTCTTAACGCCTGTTCTATCAAATTACTGTTGATGCTAACTGAACACTTCGTACTGCTGCTGGTTCACATTAAAAGCATTCAACTGGCAAAACACAGGGTGGCTTTTATTGTGAAGCTGTCACAGGAACATATTTGTTAGAGGCGAGCACTGACAGTAATCATTCATTCATAAAAACATCTACAAAACAAGACCTAGTAGAGTGAAGGTGATAACTGTCTGTGTGCATCTTTATTTGCAAACTATCTTTTAATATTTTGGAAGGATAATATGTCATTTGTGAGTATACGAGCAATGAACTGACCCGTACTCTCCATACTCATGTGTGAACAGTACCCACTGGTCTTTCAACCTCACAGGCGTGCTTACAGTAGTGTACTCACATGCAATGCGAACGTGCGCCTTGCGGCTTTTGGTGGTTCCAGCAGAGCTCCAGGCCACACACTGACACCAGTAATCTTCAGGCCCAAACAGCTCCTCCACCTGCTGCCGTGTGATTTCTATACTGGCTTCTCGTACAACCAGACCTGCAGAAGAAAGGAAAAGCATTGTTGAATCACTTGCAATATAAATTTGAGATTTGGATTCAAGCTTAAGAAGACTGCTTCAAATTGTAAATGAGTCACGAGTTTCAGTTCTCACTGAGTAAAAGTCTACTTAAGCTTATACCCTTGTGATATGGCTTTATGTTAGCTTAAGAAGCATAAGCGGTGAACAGTAAAAATCTTAGCAAGTCAATAAAAGCAGGAGATAATCACACAATATATGCTGCTGGTTTACAAACCCAGGTCATTCTACTGAGTAAAGTCGCTCCAGATTTAATGTAAACTTTGTAAGATTGTTCCTTTGCACTTCTAGCACTTATCTCACTCTGGTCTCCTATTCCCTCTTTTCTCTGGTGTTTTGAAAGCAGCTCCATGTGAAGAATAAGTGTGAGGTTTAAATAGCTGCACCCAACTGATAGGACTGCAAGGGAGCAGAGAGAGAAGACTGCAGAGGAAAATAGGAAATGAGGCTGGAGGGATAAACTCAGGATGAAAATATGGGGGACATTGGAAAGGGTCAGGTAGAACAGAGGTGCACAAGCAGGGAAAACAGACACTGGAAAAATTGTGGAAATGCATGACAAAGGAAAGGAAATGAATAAAAAACGATGTGGGAGGAGGGAGCAAGGAGGGACTGATGAAAGAAAAGAAGGTTAAGCTCACAAACTAGAAAGAAAGGGGAGAGGGAAATTAGAGAAATTGTAGACTTGAAGAAGTAATGGAGAGCAATATGACAGAGGCATGGTGAGAGGAAGAGAGAGGATGACAGAATAAGAGGTGGAAGAAGGCAATGAACTGTGAAACGGCAAGGAAAAGAAGATCAAAATGGGCTTTAGGTAAAAGTATGTGGGGACTGGGGAGCAGACAGGCAGAATGCTATGAGATCTTGGCCGTTTATTTCAGGTTCAGCAGTGTTACAAAGACCCAAGCAACAATCTCTATGGGGCGCCACAAATCTGACTTGGTCCTATTACTTATGAAGACTCTCAGTAAGTTCCTTCCGCCAGAGAAATTGAGAGACAGTTTAAGTAAGCATGTCAGCGCAAAGGGGACTAAGAGGAAGGCAAAAAGTGAAATCCAGCGAGCAGGAATGTGATGGACCAAAGGCCATTAATGGCTGGCAAGAGAAGTAAAGAGAAACCCATGAGGGCAAGGAGTAAGAAAGGCAACAAATGCTTTTGTAAAAGCTAGGTGGGAGATGGGGAGACATGGCTTTTGAGTTAGAACAAAAATCAAGATAAATAAGAAGGGACATAAAGATGGAAGAGATTGAAAAGTAAACGATGGAACTTGAAAGAAATGGCAATTCAAATAGCATTGATGAAACAGAGGGCAACGAGAAAAGTAAGGCAGAGAGTGAAGAGCTTGTGGAAGCTACTGCTAGCACAACAAGGGATAAAAGCCAGTGAGGGGGGGAGAAAGCTATAAGGGCAAAGGGACTGTGAATACCAGTGCCTGAGCAAACTAGCAAACAGGAGAGATTGTTATGGCTTCGCAGTTTAAAATGAAATGGGAAAGGGACACAGCAAGAGAGTAGAGGCTAAGAAAATGGCAGCTATAGTGGCAATTATAACCAGCAAGAAACCCAGGACTAAAGCTGAAACAACTAGTAGGCCGCAATGGGCAAAAAACTCAATGTGCAGACAAAAAGGACAAAGAGTAATGAGGGAAGTAAGGCAATTAAAGTGAACACTTAAAATGAGCCAAAGAGCTAGTAATGGTAAATGGACTCAAACAAATGCATAAAAAGCATGTGGGATGGTACATGAACGGGGCCATGGGATTTGGGGACACAGTAAGAGGTAAGGAGCAAGCTTGTGTTGAAGACAAATAAATGGACACCATATGTACATTTAAAGTGTTTTCATCACTGTGCTAAGATCAAAAACTATTAGAAGTAAATTATTATTAAGATGCAGTTAGCTACAGTGTATACTTTGCATTGAAATAAACATGCAAGAAAGTTTATTTCAGTCAAAACTACAGATATTAGTCTTGCTTAGAGAACAACATGTAGCATGTGGGACAGTGGCTGCACATCAGGTATTCTGACTGAAAAACTGCAGCCGACTTCATCAGAGGATGCTTTCTCCCGGCAGAGGACTGAAGAAAGCTGTGCCAGAAAACTTTTGCAGTAGCTGTTGCATTTTAGAAACTCGCTTTGATAAATATAGTCTAAGCTAACTCAAGTTTTACACCTCACCCTTGCATTCAACGTTATTTAAACTTTTTGCTTGTTTGGAAGTGGTTCCAAACAAAGTACAGCGGACCAAAAAGCTCCAACACAGAGAAAGCATCTCAAGTTTCCAGTTTTAACAGTTAAAATACATGTGGATTGTCTCATCTTCAAAAGTAGTTGTGTATAAATTTATAAAATTATGACTTAACAATATTGAGCTGACCTCTGGATGCTAACTCTGCACCCAACACAGTGTTGAGGGATGTCACTGATCATGTGTACTTCATGTGTAGTCATTTGTGCCACAATTTCAACTACATTCTCTCATTCATAAACTACAATTAAGCAAGCAAGTAATGCTATTTACAGTTTGTCCCTATAAGTATGACCACAAAACTATATAGTTTCTCTCAAACTGTTTTTCATTGATTCACTTTTCTATCAAAATGAATGAAGCCAGTATAGAGTATAGTCAGTGGGTGAATAAGAGGTAAACCATGTGTGTTGCAAGGTATTGCGTGTTTTGAAACAGGGAGATATTAGTTAGAGGACACAATAGAGCAGAGAGGGTTACATGGATATGAGAAAACAGACAAAGAAGGAAAACAAAACAAGAACAGGACTTATATAGTGAAACCGAGAGCATCAGGGAGAACTGAGTTAGTTTCACAGCGGGGGAAATCAATGGGTGTAATGATGAAATGTGTTCAATTTCTCAGTGCGGATGAAGCCAAAAAGATACACCTGACACTGCTGGCTTATTGTGGATGGAAGACCAAAAGAGCGGTGAAATGATTCAACAAGCACTAAAGTGATCTTTTGATGTCAGCTTCAGAAACCTGATCAGCAATCAGTAACCTGACTTTCTTAAACATTGTCTAAACATCCTGCTTCGTTAATCAGGAATTAGAGAAAACTGGTTAAAGAAGCTAGTTTTGTTTCCGCGAGACAAACCTGATTTAGTGGCCATGCATACATACATACTGTAACTGGGTTTCTAATGGGTTGTGTGCATGTGCAAAGACTTCTAACAGGAGGAAGGAAGTATCGCTGCGAAAGCAGCACAGGGAGATGAACTGGAACATCATTCCTCTTGGCGGCGCATACCTGTATCTAAAATAGTTGAATCCAAAGTCTAAGTAAAGCTGAAACTAAAATATACAGGTATAAATATAAAAAAAACAGAACCTGTTCTCTCACTGCGTCGTCAGTCCCAATTCTCCGACCAAAAGAAGAAAACCAAAACCAATGCACGACACCCCATTTTGGGATAAAATATTACATTTAATGTTGAAAGTTATTGATGCAGCATACACATATCTGCCTTTGTGAAGAACTACATTTGTTTTGAGTTCCACCGTGTTTACATGAAAATGAAATGTGATGCTAAAGGTGTGTTAAAAGGTGCATCATACAGTTAAAAATAATATTTCATCCCTTGTTTTCCTTCAGTGTCATGTCAATATACAAATATATCAAACAAACAAACAAAAAAGTGGGACTATACATAAAGAAGATAAAGATAGATGTCAGTGGATCTGTTGAAATCAATAAAGTTGCTTGCTTCCATTGTTTGCTAATGCAAAGCTGCGGAAGCTGGTGTTGCTGGGCAGAGAGCGACTGCATTACCTGAGGCTTAAAAAGTCCCAGATCACTCGGTGTCTTATTTTCTTTAGATACAGTGCTTAGAGCATTCATATCATTCTCTTATGAGAAGACAAGCGTGGGATTTTGGGTCTCTGTAGCATGACAGTGCTTTACATCAACAAAACCACTGCTGTCAGCTGAGGGAGGTGAGGGGAAAGAAGTAGATGAAAAATGGAAGACGAGTATCAAGACGAGAGGATACTGTCAAACATTTCTATCAATCACAAAACTGAGCACAACCCCAAAATATTCCTCTTAGTCCTAAAGTGTCAATTCTTATAACAAAGTTTACTTGTCAGCTAGGGAGTAAATGTACAAATGTTGGCGAATGTGCTTTGTCAGGTCTGGACTTTATCTGAAAAATGGGAATTTGGAGTAAACATACACAGAAAAAAACAGGTTGCAGAGTAGAGGTATACACATTTCCTTTGTGGGTACATACTGTATATAGCAGTTTGTCATACTATATATGCCCATAAAATGTACCTCTTCCTAAGTGTGATGCAATGGTTTAGGCATGGTTCACACATGTAGGTTTCTTTTTTGGAGCAAATACCTTTTATACCCGAAAGTATATGTTCACATTCAAGTACTATAATATATAATAGAATTGGTGATTTAATGTTAATTGCCATAACTCCATTTTCAGTTGAGTTGCCACATCCACCAAATCGCTACAATCAACCTGCTTAAAAATCTGTTATCATACCCAATATGAATGGATGGCTGCCTAAAACCACCTAAATAAGACTCAGCTTATAAAAGAAAACACTGAATTTTCCTTTAAATGCACCATTCAGAACAAGTTTAGAAAATTTTGTTTGCAAAGGCTATAACTTTATTTGTCACGGCTCAAATTAAAGTGATATGTCAGCAAAGCTTAGAGACAGGAGTTTTTATGTTATCAAATCTGGAGAAATGTTGGATAAAAACAGATGACGGTAAGCAGCTTTTCCACAGAAGTGATAAGGAAAGCAGAAAAGCATGTTTTCTTAAAATGGATTCAAACCAGTATAACAAAAAGCAGACGTAGGCTGAGTCAATTAATTAATCGTCACAATGTCAACAAAATTGACTTGTTGTAATTAACTGGATTTGTTCTTTATTAGAAATGTATTTATTTATTTATTTACAAACATATCTTTGTGTTGTGCATGTGGCAATTTCCTTCTCAACCATCTGATCCAACGTTTTCAATTTGACTCTGACATGGCCACCATATTATTTCGTTCTGGGAACGAAATAATATGGTGGCCATGTCACATATTAGCAGCCAAAATGTGTTTCTTGCCATTTTCATATTTCCCTAGCTGTTAAACAGTCAGTTTGTAGGTCAATTGTCTGTCTCTTTTTATAAATATGTTTTCCGTTCCCCTCTGTCTCACTATTGCCCACTGTGCTTGGATAGAACTACATAGATGAACAAACCAACACAAATTCAGTGATGGCATAGGCAATTCTAAACAAAAGACATTTATTTGAATCCGACGGAAAGAAAAATCTACAGAGAGATATGAAAGTAAGCCAGCTAGTCAGGGACAGACTTGAGAACAGAGACAGGGTTTTGAGGCTAAATGGTTTAGAAAACAAAAGAGATAAGAAAACAGAAGGAGAAGCACTCTAAAGTGTTGTGGTGTTTAAATGTGATCAGTGACAGGTCAAACAGATAGGCCTTTAGGGAAAAGTAACAGAGGATACAGAAAAAGTCAACACTGTTATTATTTCATCAATGCCACAGAGGGAGAGTCTGACAAAAGACAAAGGCATGAGGTCAGAATAGATTCATCCAACACAGTAACAGCCATGCAACAAATACCTCATCTGTGAAGTGCACGATGTTCCATTTAAGTTGAAACAGAGCCACTGAATTAACATTATACGTATTATTGTTTTCTCTACTGTATGTAAATGAGTAAGATACATCTAGAGAGACAAGTTTCAGTCTCCGTTTTCACAAACATCTGCTCTGCTGAAGTTGTTTGTGAGCAGCTCGCTGAACGCCGACCGGCTCCAGGGATGTTGTTGAGTAAGGGACCCGGCGCTATGACCTACCACCTGTGGAGGAGCTGCAAGTGAAAACACAATTTCCCTACAGGGATTAATTCAGGCTTTGTAGCTTTACCACAAACCTTATATAGGGACTGCTGCTCCCTTACCATAGTCACTACTAAAAACTAACTCCTAAAAAAACAGCAAATGCGTTGAATGCCAAATAGATTTCACCCAGAAATTACATGGGTGTATGCCATTTTGTTTTACATTTGTGTAAAACTTAAAAGTATGATGAAGCTGTTTGAATAGAAAGTAAATTAAGTAAGCCTAAATAATTTGTTGTCTTAATAATTACATGCTGCTAAAAGACTAACAGATTTAATTGTAAATACCTAGAGATGGGCGACAGATTAAAGGGAAATAATAATATAATAATAAATGTAGATGCTTCCATACAGGGATGAGACGTGACTGAATGGTCTGACAATGATGTGAATCATACGCTATGGCCTTCATAGTCACCACAGGCTGGTTTCACAAAGATATATTACAATGGTCTATTGCGTTAGGCCAGTCTTAATTTTCCACTTAAATTAGTCTAACGCAAGATAGAGAGATACCCAAAAATCCAAACTGGCTTATTTTAAGCCTCCCTTCCAGGCTAACTGAGGACAAAGAGCCATGTTTCCAAGGTAACAATAAGTGACACCTGCTGGCCAGTGGCACCAAACGACAACATGGCTCATAATTAGCTCATCATTTTGTGGAGCAAGTAATGAGAAGGGGAAGAGTTTTTGGAGACTGTAGTGAGGACGAGTTAGAAGAAGACCTGACCCCTGCCACAGCATCTCGGCTCTGATGCAGCTCTGCACTGGGCCCAGATTACACTCAAACTTTCCAAATGAATATCTTTGTAAAAGTTGTCCAATATGTTCTGCTAGAATGAACAGAGCTGAATGGAGCTGGGCACTTTGATGCTGTTGCTCGGTCAGCCATGTTTTATAGTTTGCAAAAAAAGTCTTAATTTACCTAGAATTCATGGCAAATTTATCCTACATAAGATAGTTCAGAACTAGACAGCTTTGAACAACAAATGTAGATTATCTGAAGTAGATCTAAGTTTAGTCACAGTTTATCTGCGTGAAACCGGCCCAAGATACACCGTATCCATACACAATATTGATCAAATGTAACACAAATATGCAAAACCAAAATCTGCTCAGCTGAGTCAACATGACATGGTATATTACCTGAGAGCCCTCTATAAATGATTACATACACATTATAAGAAAAGAGAGTATAGATGGAGACAGAAAGGCGGAAACAAGATTGTAAGAGAAAAATGACAACAGGATGACAGAGACACTGTGAGAAAGAGAGAGAGAGCAAGGGTTGACTAAGTTCTTCGCCTACAGGGGGAAATCATCCAGGACATTGACAGAACAGAGTCACTGGTCTGTGACCAACTGAAGACACTCAACACATAAAGTAGACTGTATGCATGTGTGTGTATGTGTACTCGTAACGGCTTCCACTCTGACATTGATTGATCATCACAGTCCCTCCTGGTCCATGTTTGAGTTCCTCTCCAGTGTGTGTGTGTGTGTGTGTGTGTGTGTGTGTGTGTGTGTGTGTGTGTGTGTGTGTGTGTGTACATGTGAATGTCAGTGAGCGTACACATTTGTGTCCTCCAAAGAGGTAGTGAACCAGGACATTCCAGGACACGAAATTCAGTTTACGCCTAATAGACACACAAACAGTCACACAAACAGAACTGCATTTTCAGACACACACACACACACACACACACACACAAACATTATCCTTTAGAAACACAGCACAAGTACATAATCAGCAAATAAACACAGTTGTATTAAATGGATACAAACACAGAACTGTCTTGCATATCAGGAGTCACTGACACAGAAGCTAATTGACCTCCTTCATAAATCTTGATGGTTGTTAATAATTGAAATCGAACAATCTCAGTATACGAGAGGGATAAAGGGAGCAAAAGAGCTGGGAGGAGGAGAATAAAGGATAAAGGTGAGGAAGCTAAAGGAAAGAAGGTAGAGGAGAGTGAGAATGATGCCAGAAAGAGGGAGAGAGGAGAAGAGAAACATTAGGAGGAAGAGAAAGGAGGAGAGACGAAGGAAAAGACGAGAGGAAATCAATACGAGTGAGATGGCAGCAAAGGAGGGAAAGAGGTCACAAATCACCCAAGCCAATACTGTGTGTGCCAATAATGTGTGTGTGTGTGTGTGTGTGTGTGTGTGTGTGTGTGTGTGTGTGTGTGTGTGTGTGTGTGTGTGTGTGTGTGTGTGTGTGTGTGTGTGTGTGTGTGTGTACGTGTGTGTGTGTGCACGTGTGTGTGAAGTCACAGGTCAGTGCTAGCAGACTAATAACCATTCACACTTTGGCTAATGGAGACAAAGTAAGTAACCTAGTACACAATATGTCATTAACCCTCTTCAAGGCTAATAGAGATATACTGAGGTCGTACGCACGTTGCTTAAGCAAACACCGGAAATGCCCTTCACAATAAGATACGCAATGTGGAAAAAAATATGCTGGTTCTTACCTAAAGTCGAAATAATTCAGATAAAGATATGTTAAGCACGTTTAAGCAAATGTCACTGCTAATAATGCTACTGTATTAAAGGGCCTCTCTGGAGGAGAGCAGGTTGCTTTTTTTGTTTGTTTACAGTAAAGTACTTTATTAAATGTTCCTTTCCTACTTAGGCTGAGGTGCCGAAGAAGCCGGTTGGCATGGAGACCACAGTGGCAGGTCAAGTTAGCTACCTCTGTCAGGATATTGTAGTTTGAATCAACAGATACATTGCCAGGCTTCGATACCTGTTTTGACGAACATTTTAGTTGTGCAACAAGGCAGGCCTGCTTGATTCTTTTGGCGAATGATTGTAAAGATTTACAAAGAATATTTTTTACGGCACTTACTATCTGACTAGGACGTTACGGGACCAAAATCGGAATCACTGGAAGGGAAGGGGCCACTAAATGAAATGGAGCCATTGCTAATGTTATTAATTACACCTGTGGATTTCCTGCTGGTAAAATCATGTTAACATGTCTGCTGTGAAAAAGGTCCATTTAGTTCTTATGAACTATATGTTTTGTATGTACGTTCTTATTTTTGTGTTTTCTTTTATCTTCATCCCCAGGTTTAAACGAACACTGTTTCAAGGTGAATGTCCTTGTCCTGTATGAAAGGATGGGAAACACGGGGAGAAAGAGAGAGTGGGAGTGAGCAAGGAAGAGAAAGAAAACTGCACAGTGGGATTCATATCATCTTTCTCCTCAGTGGGACTCCCTGATATCTGTTGGCCTTTCCAGCCCTCTCAAAGGCACCCTCCATCAGCATCCCTCCATCCTCCCCTACTTCTCTCCACTGCTTTCGTCAAGCTCAGGTTTCATCCACCTCTGTTCTCTCCAATTCCAGTCAGTGGAAATTAGAGTAGAGCACAAAACAGCATGGAGCAGAGAGAGAAGAAAAGAAGAAAATGAGAGGAAGGGACAGAAAGGAATAGAGGGAGTGAGAAGACATAGATAATAAAAGCAGTATGGGGGCCATAGCTTCCAGCTGTGTCTGTGAAACAGCAGGAAACAAAGAGGAGAAAACAGCTTACTGAGTTCAGGTTTTCACACTGATAACAAAAACAGTGCACACACACACAGTGTGCATTCACCAGGCACAGACTTACAGCAGTTTTCTGATTCACTAGAACTGTGTTGCATAATACATATATATCTAGTATTATAATCTCTTGATAATCACATTTCACATTTGCGTCTTTAGTTCAAAGGTGACCTAAATGCTTTGTATAAGATCAAAAAGGCATCATGGAGTTCCCATTATATTAGGATTTCTGTTTGTTTTGGTTTGTTTTTTTTGCACTGCATGACTGTCAGTGTAGCTCAGAGAATAATGCATTTAATAAAATAGTACAGTCGCAGAAAACTTTGTTGATTGTAAATTCATGCAACAACAGAAAAAAGCAGGATGAATAGATTTTAAAAATTAAAATGCAAAGTTCTAGACATCTCCAAACCTCAAAAGCTCATGATATTGCATAATGTTCCCAGTTTATCTATGTATTCATTATATTTGCATGAGTATATCTGTATGGATTATGGTGTGCTTAAGATATTAAGGGCCAGATGTACTAACGCTTTTGCGCCCACTTCAGGCGTATTTGTGTCGCAACGTGCGCGTAAAATCATGGCGAGGTATGTACAAACAGGCCGCAATGATGTAAAAGCGCAAACTGCATGTCGTGGGAGCTGAAAAGGGCAAATTGCGTTTTTCGTGTCATGCATATTTATTCATGGGAGGGTCGCGGGGAAAGTGGGAGTTTACCGTAAAGAGATGGGAGGGGAAGCGTAAAGAGCGCTTAATTACGTATTCCGCGGTATGTACAAAAACCGCCAGTGATAGCGCGCCTCTATTTTGCGGTGAAAATTCTCCGCCTCTTAAAAGCAGGTGTAAAGCTGGAAGCGGGTTTCCTCACATATGCCTCCTGGTGAAATGACAGCAGTAATCCGAGCAAGACGAAGACATAGGCCTAGGAGACGAGCTGAAAGGAGTTTTGCCACAAGGATCACAGATTAAGCAGCCATGCAAGATTACAGTTACTGGAAGGAATCAAAGATGACATCGAATCTCCGACTCAGAGTTCACATTCCAGCAGTTGTTAAACTCCTCGCTACATTACAAATATTGGCATCAGGATAATTTCAAACAGTCATAGCATCAGCAGTGGGAATATCGCAGTCTGCACTCAGCCGTATCATAGCACCAGTACTTACAGTTTACGGTATAGTGGGCGGAGAAAGGCGCTAATTACGGATGACCTGCAGGTTTGGTAAATATGGCGTAAACTATGGTATCATTGCGTTCGCTATCTGCGGGTGAGCCATGGCGCTGATAACGCTACGTTCGCAAATGTACGTACATCTGGCCCTAAGTGTCCAGAGGAGTACAAAGTAGAATGCAGCCAATCATTTTTTTATTCAAGTGACATTATGATGGCTTTGTAAAATATAAATTAAGCATAAATCAAACCATATCTAAAGCAGATCAAACATTAAAAACCAAATCCATGTTTAACTATGCCTGAGGGTTATTTCAACCGGCAGAAAGTAAGATAAATGGAATTATCAAATTTAAGTTTTGCACAAAATGAGATATCTGTGGTTAATGTGGCTGCAAGACATCTATCAAAATTTAAGTCAAGAATAAATTGGACTTGATGTTGTTCAAAATACACAGATGTTTTGTCAGCTGACTGGGTGATCCTGATCCTTGAACGACCTCATGGTGTCATCACATACAGTATGAGAGCCTAAATCCATGGGTCGTTAATTAAACAGAATTTCCTCTCAATAACACGCTGTCTGGAAATCCAGCAGCTAGCAAATGAGACTAATAAATGACTTGCAGCTGCGCGTGATGTCAGTAATGAACAATGAGAGATGGGAGGAAAAAAAGACAGAAAAGTAAAGAGACAGATTGGAAGGAGGATACTGGATGCCTCTTGTAAATCCACAAACGTCATCTCTCACATTTCACTTATGGAAGGTCCACAAAAAAGGCTGTGAAAGAAAGATGTGTACCAACTACAGGACGGAGCAAGACCGACCAACACATTAATGAATAAAAGAGATTAATTTCACCTTCCAATCGTTCTCGCAGTCAGTGATTTGATGCAACACCTCATCACGACACACAGTTTTTAGGAGATCGAGAACAAGGATTGGAGATGACTCAAAAGAAAATAAAAGAAGAAAGAATTAAGTTTAACGAAGGGAAGATACATTAAATATGCTAAAGAAAAACACCAAGAGAGAGCAAAGATTTAATATTCAGAAAAATGTGGGACTGGGAGAAACCAGTGAGAAAGCTAAAAAAAAAAAAAAAAAAGGGAGAAAACTGTTTAAAAGAAACATGTTAAGGGAATCAATCAAGTTATACAGGGCAAAAGACAATGAACTAGGGTAAGAAGGATGTATACTGTAGTGTGACATTGTGACATTGAACCTTCCCTCAAACAGAGACTATAACATTATTCTATTCTTTACCACTGTGTGCACCTCCGCGTGTGTTTCTATACCTGTTGTTTCACCTTTCTCACGTTTACTTCTTGCAGGTTTTGTTGCATGTATTCTCCTCTTCCTCGACTATTCATGTGTGACAACTAAATCAGGGGGAAGATCAAACTGTATACTGCCCTGTTGCTTCTGTCTTTGTCTTGGGTTTAGTAGTGTAGCAGACCCACTCAGCAACCAGGACACACACACACACACACACACACACACACACACACACACACACACACACACACACACACACACACACACAAAAACACACAAACACACACACGCCTCCAGGGTCTGCTTTGTAATACAAGGGGAAATCTTCAGTGGGCAAGTCAATGTGTCAACTTGGCTTGAGTCCAAGTCAAAAGTTCTGCTTCCTCACAATTGCACAATATACACACTGACAGGTATCAAAGAGTGAGCGCATAAAATATGTACTATGTATTTTGCTCACCCGTCTGAAGAAAAAAAGCATAGTGTTTAAGCCACGACTGTGCTGATTTGTGCTACTGTTGACCCCGCTGTGTATTTTACTGAGCAGGCACTATATATTAAGAGTTTTCTAACTGTTTTCAGTCTGTGTTTAATCACCCGCTCTGGGGACTCAGGCTCATTAACAAGCAGGTGGAGACCAATAAGCTGAGCTCATGTCAACCTTAAGTCTAAGAAACCAGGTTGTGTACGTCTTTGTCTTCCTGCCAAAGCAAAAGCCTGATTCATCATTACCCAGCCAGTAGAATAATACCATGTGTTGTCAAGTGACACATGTGGAACTTTGGCTGCAGTCCAGTACATCACTGTGGATCCTATTAAACTGTCCTGTGAACATCGCAGTACAACATCGGTGGTGGAGGCAGCTGTGTACACACATCTGACATGCGACCTAGGTTTCAGCCCAAATAACTAAACATCTGATTAATAGGTTTAACCTGTTTGCTCACAGTGCACCAGTGAGACAACCTGGGAAAAAATGTATGTGTGACAACTTTATATCACACAGAGCGAAATCTCATTATTGTCAGGCACATAAACAATATGCAGGCTAAGAGGTCAAGTTAATAAAGATACAATCTCGAAGATCTCCGTTTCGTTCTCTTTGGCAGCACCTATGGCTTATATGTTTTTTGAAGATTAATCAACTGTAGTATTTACTCTTTTCTTTGTTTGTTTGGCCATAGTAACCGTTTACTCCCAACACTAGCAGAGACCGAAAAAAAACAGCACACCGCTTTACACACAAGTCTGTTGCGTTAGCTCCACCTACCCGCTCTGGCAGAATATCGCCACGGACACTCAGTTCATAATACTGCAAATGCAAAGGCATTCATCAGTTGGCCATAGGCTCAATCACCATTGCACATTGTTACATGATTCGGCGATAGATAGTGACTTAAAGAACATTTATTTAAATGAGATTATTACTTCAACTTTAAAGAGGAAAAAAATGACGATTTTAATTTACACCTATGCACCTTAGATGTGTTCAAATACCTTTAAATCGTCTGCTCATCAAGACACATGTAGTACAAACAGTCTGGTAAGTAACATCCTTTGTAGAAATAAAATATGTATTTAATGCATGTATATTGTGATCCGATTGGATGTTTACCAGTAAAGTGCCAACATCAGCAGTACATTCATGCGTATTATTTTACTCCGAGTTGAACAGTGTTTCATTTTTTCAAAGTATGATCTGATCCGTCCACTTTTTTTCTGCACTCTCTGTTTAGATCTGAGTGCATGTTTGTGTGGACGTGACGTGATGTGCATGTGCTGGAATTCACTCACCTGAGTTTTCGTCCACCCTCTCCTCCACAGTGTGGTCTTTCTGATGGACCCACTCGCTGTTGCACTTGAAGTAAATCTGCGTGGCAGGCGTTGCTTTGCAGTAGAGATTGACAGGTTTATTCTTGACAATGTAGCCTTCCTCGGGTTCGAATAGGAAGTGAGGTAAGGGCTCCGGAGGGTCGGAAGGGAAGGTTTCCGGGAGTTCGCTCAGACTCAGGAAGTCATCATCATCTCTCACTGTGAAAGGAGGAAAAGAGAAGGTTCATTTTGAGAGTCACTGCTATTCAGTATTATCACAGATTTCCAGCTCAATCAGGCTTTGTTTTATCGACCGACTTTGCGGACTAACAGGGACAAAAGTGTTTTCAGTAAGGAAATGCTACATTCTTTTATTCGTTAATTATTGTTCTGCGATTCACACCAGCGAGCAGCATTGTCCCCTGAACTGAGTGTGTACGAGACAATGTCAGTCTCATCTGATCACTAATTATTGCCGTGACTCAAGCCGGTGACCTGGACAGGGTACACTTTTCTTCCACTGAGCCATAACATGCTAATTTAAATAGCACCTTATGCCGTGTCCATTTGTAGATACCTTCTGGCCAGAGTTATTTCCACACAAAAAAGCCACAAGATTCTGCTTTTTGTTTCTGCAAAAATGCACAAATGTCTCTGTGAACCTACGCAGAGAAGGGTGTTATGGGTAACCACAGGTCACAGAGGATCAAAGAGGAGCCTAAGCACACACATCCCAAATCTCCACAACGCATTGTGCCGATGTGCACGTCATATACCTTCCCTCATGGAATTCAGATACATTAATCATCAACAAACTAAAATTCCAATAATCACTAACGTTAAATAAGTTAAACAGTGTATTCAAAAGATGTGTTTGCACCATCGACTCGTGCCTTACAACTGTCTGCAAACCACTCCTCTGTTGTGGAGAAATTCATATTTGAAAAGAGGAGGGATAAATTAAAAGTGGCGAGTGCAACATAAGACTCTTCCACTCTCTGGTACCTTAAAGGTCAGCTCTGCCAAGATGGGTTGCTATTGATCAACAGTCCTACTTTACGTGATGCAGAAATTTGCACTAATTTGCTTTGCCCGTGAATCCACTATCAGTGCGGTTCCACTGAAATTTGTTGGTCTGGCTGAAAAAAATCTGAAACAGATAGAGTGCCCATTTGGCCAACCCTAAGGGCACCAAGAACTCTCTCTCTCTCTCTCCAAACTTGCCCACCTGTGGCCTCAATCAAAGCGACACAAAGAATTCTTTGTCACTAGGTTGCCAAGGTCACCAATACACATGAGGATTACAAGAGCAGGTGAGAGGGAAAGGAAGGCGCCTTCCTTTCTTTGACATATTTTAACTGTTCATGCACACACACACAAAAAATGTTCTTCTAACTTGTACTTCCCCTCCACTCCATCATCCTCCAGTTTCATTAAGACTGCCTAGACCTTTTTCTGTGTGTGACTGCCTCACCTGGAGAGCTTTGACTCATGTGAACATTTTTGACACAGCTACAAGGTTTTTAATGTGTCACGGCTACAGTCACACAGAAACACTTAAAAAAACACAATATACAGAAAATGCAACAGATAATTGAGCATTTATACGCCTGTGGACACAAACACACACATTCCTTTAAATGTGTGTGTCGTCCTTATCTTGGAAAATAGCAGAGTGCTGTGGGCTATGAGCTAAAAGCAGCTTAGGTAAAACAAGACTCAAAAAGGGAAAAATGAGCAGGCAGCATCCCCACTTTGAAGTCAGAAAGCTGACATTTTCTCTCTTAGTTCTGTAATTAGCTCTCTGCGAGTATAAAATCAGTAGTCATTTTCACGGCATAATTTCATTATCTGTAGGAAATATTCTCCCACTCTCCCACTTTATGTTTCTCCACCACTCCTACCCCTCTCTCCCACTTTTCACTTTGCCCCCAACACCCATTCTCACCCTCATCTGTCATTCAGAGGGGGGGGGGGGGGGATGCGGCGACAGCTATAAAATATTGATTGGCACCAGAAACATGATAGCCAGAGAGAAGAGTGGGTGGAATGGAGAAAAGCTTCGTCTCAGAAATGCCAACTATTTTCTTTCTCTTCTGCGCCACCCTTGCCTCTCTGGTTCTCTCCTCCCCCATGTTTACTCCTTCACCCTTGTTCTTCCTAAACCTTCTCCCTTCCTCTTGCTCCTTCATTTCTTTACCCACCCTGCTCTCTTCTGATCTCCTGACAGAGTGAATTACTGATCCTAACAGCCCACCTCATAAACGTCTTGTCATCAGTAATGGATGGCTGTAGCAGAACAATGTCCAGGTTCGATTTACGCCATGTAGTAAATATGCACCGGGGGCAAAACACCCATTTTTTCCCTTGTTCGCGCCTGTAGGCCTGCACACAAATCTGCTAAGAATGATGTCATCAAAGGTGAATCATGTTCAAGTGTCAGTGACAATGTGAGCTGATCTATCATATGGATAGAGAGCTTAATGAATAAATGACAGAGGGAAAGAAAGGAGATAGGTAGATTTTGGAAGGAAAACTATAACAGTGTTTCCCATACATAGGTTCTACTTGGGCGCCCCGCCCAGATAGATTGAGTCCCACCCAGGTACATAAAATCCGAATTACATTATCAAGGATGTATTTTTTACAGGGCACAGAGACCAGCAGCCTCCAGCCCCAGTGTAAAGACTCATAGGCATAGATTTGGTTATGGACGAAAGGAACATAACTACCATTTTAAAGGTGTTGCTGAAATGTCTCTACTAATATTTTTAACTATCTCAAATACTCATTTTAACTTCTAATGTAGTGTTCTATGCAGAGTTGCAAGGCTTGTGTGTTTTCTGTACTACTTTGATGGAAAGTGAATGAATGGGATGCTTGTTACTTCGTATTTCCTCACAACTGTGAATGTTTGTCGTCCCCCAAAATATGCCCCCCCTCAAAGTCTCAAGAAAAATCTCCCCCATATGGCTTCTAAAAAACAATGCTGATCCCTAGCACTGCTTTGTTTCTATTTTCAAGACTCTAAGGCTGAGAAAATCAGAGGTATGCAACCGTGTCTGTGTCGTAAAGCAAGCGAAACGCAGCCATATAGGGTCAAAATGCCTCATGGGTAAGAGTGTAGGTGTGTCTGTGCAAGTGTGTGTTAGGGTTTTGTGTTCTTGGTAAGTGGTCTACGATGTGTATCAGTGCAGTAGCCGTGGAAATCATGAGATCATACTTCTAACCCGCTTATCAGCTAGTTAGAATCAACAGCAGCTGCAAAAACATACGCAAACAGGGAAACAGGCACACATACACACATCCCGTAAATAGACACACTTTTAAAACCTCTACCCCTTCATCACTAATCCTGTCCTGCAACCACTATCAACACCACACACACAAACAACTAAGAAAACAATGCTGGAACGATCCCTATCAATCTCAGACACTGCCAAATTACACAAGTCACATATATAGGCATGGAAATAAAACACACACACACACACACACACACACACACACACACGCAAACGGTGCAAAAACAGTGTACAATAGAACAAAAAGAAAAAAAACATGGGTTCACACATTTCTCCTTTTTTTTTGCTATCTCTCTTCCTCTGAGTCTCTCCTATCTGTCTAACACACATTGTTTCACAGGAAAATACAAATACTCATTCTCAGCACTCACATTACCCAGATATCCTGCCCACAGAATATCTGCCCACAATCATCCCCCAAAACACACACACACACCCACGCACGCACGCACATAAACACACACACACACACACACACACACACACACACACACACACACACACACACACACACACACACACACACACACACACCTGGAAAAACATGCAAACAGAGAAAATGCAAGTAAACCCTTAAGAGCATGTCTTCATCCAAGCATGCACTAAAGCATGACACGGAAGCATGCAGCACACATACTGGGATCACACATACACAGCACACACGGTGGTAGAAATGGATATGGATACTATGCACACTATGAACTGCATGCTTTCTTCAGTGTCTCCCTCTTCCTCTTTAGCTCTTACACAACTTGCTGATATTGTTGCATTTTTTTTAAATAAATGTCTAACACTATTGGGGATTCAGTGCTCAAGTGTTTACTCTTCCACTATTATTTATGCTTTGAAACAACACGTATGTGTGGGTAAGTTTTAGTTTATCCGGTTTTGCCTAAAACTGTGAGTTAATCTTTTTCTATCTATAAAGGCATTTAGAATGTTATTGCTACTGTACCTCTAGGAATGGCTTTGTTGGAAAGAGTGAGCCTTTTCAATCTATCTGAATGATTATGTTTTTTTTCAGGCCATTACTGGTAATTCTTTCAGCCCTGCATGCCATTGTTTTTTGCAAAGCCTGTTCTAATCCAGAAGTTTTTTTGTCCGTGTTGCGAGCACAAAGGAACAAATTAAATAACCCATTCACAGTCTGTTACGTCAAGACATTCAGGAACTGTTTACAGCACCAATAGACACAAAACAGGATAAAAAAGTTCCAGTAATAAAACACTTTTAATTGTGTTATATTTAATCATTTTTTTTCCTTACTTTTTTTCCTACTTCATGTGTTTCAGTTTGTTTTTTCTCTCTTCCTTATCCAGAATTCTTTCAGATGATGGTGATAAAGCAAAGACCAGCAACGTTATGCTGGTTCACAAAAGACATGATAAAATATACACTGCCAGTATACAGGTATGTGGGGGTGTGTGCATTTTAGAGTCAAACATGTTTATAAAGAAGACAAGGGCGGGTTGAGTCAGATGAAATACTTGACATAGCATGACAGAATTATACACCGTGTCCTGGAGAGTCAGTTTCCTTTTGAAACAAGACACCAGGCGACCACACATCATCTGCATCCATTGGAAACTTAATCAGGCGCTTATCCTCAATTGGCACTTTAATAAAAGCCACATTATTCAAGACACGAGTAGACATGCAAATTGAGAGAACTCAATCACTCCATTACCTTTGTCCAAAGGGATCACTGAATTTACATAGTTTTGAGTAGACTTCAGAAAAAACAAAAGTATACACTAAAAACAACTAAAAAAACTGACTGTGAACCATGTATTTATGTAGATGATCACAGTCAGTTTTTTTTTTTTTTTAGAGCTATTGTTTCATCGTTGTGTTGAACTGCATTTTACTGCAGTGATTTTCATATTTGGTTGTAGATTTGTTGGGATTTTAGATTAAATCCAATACAAATGAACAGCTGCATTATTTCACGTGGAAGAGGAATTCCTCAAAGACTGAGTGGCTAACCATGATGACAGAAATAACTCAGGGAATAAATAATATATCATGCACAGCACACTCCTTGTCATAGTCAATTATATATCCTCCAGGCTTTCAGGGCTATACTAGGCAATTCATAATAGCACAAATACTTGAAAGCTAAGGTATCTCAATGCGGGACCAGACTGTGACAGCTGGTTGGCGTCCGCAGACTTTCATTGTGTGTGACATGTAAGGCCCCAGCTAAAGCCTGGAACTAGATTTACGACCATTTCTGCAAAGGGGTGACTCTGTCAGGCCACAGCTGGCCTCAGTTAAGAAAGAAGCAAATAGATGCAATATCAGGTATCAGGGGTATCCTGGTGGCCTAATGGTTAAGATGCATAATGCAATCAAGTACAAATAATTCCTCATAGAACACAGACTTTTTTTGAGAGTGAGGTTTGCATATAAGAAATAAGGAAAATGGTTCAAGAAAAACAAATATCAAGAAACAGAAAGAGAGCAATAGCAAATAATACAATATACTCCTTCCTTAGGTCCTTTTTATTTGATTTCCTTTCTCTCTACAATAGTGTTAACATAAAGCAACAGAAAAAAATATGAATAACTTTTTGATATTCAACATTTTGTATGCGTTAGAGGCATCACTGCTTGGTAACTATTTATACACTGTCAGTGTGCAGTAAAGTACAGTAAAAACAGTAAAAAAAATAATTACAATAATACAATACATACCACGCACACCAACAGGCACACACACATTCGACTCCAGCCACATTCAGTATATGAAATTCTCACAGACACGCACACACACAGTGTTGGATTTGACATCCATATTTTATTTATTCCCAAATTACAATTCAGTAAGATGCCTCCAGTTCAGAGTGCAGCCAAAGTGCACATTAGTGTGTTTGTGTGTGTGTGTGTGTGTGTGTGTGTGTGTGTGTGTGTGTGTGTGTGTGTGTGTGTGTGTGTGTGTGTGTGTGTGTGTGTGTGTGTGTGTGTGTGTGTATATGGAAGGAGGGCTGTCAATGCACATGCATTTTTAAACAGGAAAACTGTAGGTCTATGCAATGGTATACATGTATGCATTTGTATGTGCATGTATGCAAATGTGTGGTGTGCATCTTATTGCCTCAGTAGTTGAATATTAAATGTATTTTGTACATCTGAATATGTGTGAATATACAGTAGGTGAGAATTTATGTTCTATAACAGAATTATGGAGGCTTTAAAGAGACCAGTATGAGAATACAATAGCTTTATTCTCGGATCAATGACCACTTGTGTATGTATTTCTGTTCTAATTACCTCGTTTTAGTAAATACAAGTCCATGCTATGGGTGCTACATAGGTCTAACATCATGCTTCAATTTATGTATTCAACTTATTTCAGTTAGAATTTATTTAGTTTGTTAGGCTCTAGGGATGGTCGGTCAGTCGGTCCACCACTTTGGTCCGGACTGAAATACCTCAACAACTACTGAATGGATTACCATGAAATATTTGCAGACATTTATGGTCCCTGGGGGGTAGAGCTTACTGCCTTTGATGATCCCCTGACTTTTCCTAAACAACTTTTTTCAGCAGTCTTTGCTACAAACTCCAGTTGCACATACTAATTATTTGCAACAGGCAAAAAAAATCAATGAGGTTAGGAATTTCTGCAACACTCCAATGAATTGAAAAAAAACAACAGAAGAGATTATGCATAAAGCCAATTCATCCAATCAGAATAATCTCTTCGTATTTTGAGGTCACAAAAGTCCAGATGAAACGAGTGTTATTAAACGATAAAAGGGGCAAATGAATAAAATGATTTCATATTAAGAAAACAAAAAGACATTTCTTTACTGCACTTGACTCAAGGCATGAACACCATTTCAGAGGCTGCTTGAGTCACATTGAAACTAGCACACTCACAGTTGACATATCACATGTATGCAATTGGGCACAGTATAAGTTCACGCACAGCACAGGAGCAGCTGATGAGTGGGTGTTTGCAGGTAGGCAGTGTGAGAGCACTCAGTTGCTATTTTTTATGGCTGTCTCTGCCAAACGTTACATGCACACACTTCACAGGACTGTATGTGCATCTATGGCTGTCCTGAATGACAAATGTTGCATCTATTGTTAGTTTCTTCATTATTGTACAGCTTCACTCCCTCCCTCTGTCATTGTCTTTCCTCGTTGTCTTACTCTCTCCAGTTAAGCATGTTTCCGTGTTTCAAGCATCTTTTTGCATGTGATCTGGCCAGCTACAAGATTTTTGGAAAGCAGTTTTCTAAACTCTGGAGAGAAAGAAAGAGAAAGAGGGAAGGTATACAATATACTGCGACACATAAGAGCTGGGACGCAAGTAGGCCTCGTTTGTCCTGAAATGGCCCCTAAGCCAGCGCTTATCTCCAGTTTCTGTAGCACGAGTCAGCTTAGGGGTACTGATACACCTCACTGGGCAGCACAGGATGATCCAAAGCAGGGGTTAAAATCAGATTACCCCCTTTAAGGTTGAGCACCAAGCGATGAGGCTTTGGTTACAGTTTTTCGTATGTGTCTTACATATGACTCGGTACGTGGGTGGAACCCTAAATGTCACGCTATCAGCCACTGTGATCACGGTAACACCAGATGAAAACCAATCTGTTTCAGTCTTTGGCTATGCTGTGAGTTTTAAATCCACCTCCTCCTTCTGAACTAGGTCACTGGTGTAAGAACCAGTAATGGCCGGCCATTTAGGGCAAGTCTCTTCCCTCAATCTCTCTTCGCTCACGCTAGGTAAATTCCAGACTACACCTAACTCAAGAAAGAAGAAATTTGTCTTAATAGAATTTCTACATTTCAACAAATTCACAACATAACACGTACTGTATATATGCGTTTCTTTTACCAAAGGATTGCAGTTTGCACATCATCACAAGTGTAATTAATTTCATTCATCACGGGGTCTGTCTGAAACTGAATAATAACACCATGATAAAAAAGAAATGCATCCAGGTATGAGAGAAACAAGTAGAAAACCTCATGGTCAGAAAAATAATGATAGTCATCTCACAATCATGAAGAACAGTTATTAGCTGTGTAATGCTGTCAGCAAAGTCTCACTTTGTATTACACACACAAATGTACTGTACGTGCACACCCCACGTATCCACATGCAGATGGAATATCTCATTCATATGCATAGTCTTATGTAAGCTTGTGGGGGTACAAACTTGTGTGAGTTGCTGTGTAATGTTATCTTCCAGATGGATTTTGTCTCCCTTACCCCAGGCCTGAGGGAAATGCAAGACTTCGCTTTCATTCATGTTCTACTATCACAGCTCAGCATCGCTATTAATACAAGCAGCCAGCGCAGGGCAGTGCATTAGAATATCAAAACACTGGCCGGGGAACGACTTCTATTTTCAAGGAGATAGGATAATGTTTTTTTCTGGGTGGCTGACAACTTATAGTACGGCTGGCTGGTTGTGTGTACATTTGTGCTCCATGATCCACATCTCACTATCCACCTGGCTCTCTCTGTGTTCACTGTGTGTGTCTGCATATTTTTCACCTGTCAGTATCTCTCTGTGCTGGTCTGTCTTTATGATTACTTTTTTTTTTTTTTTATCTGCCAAAAAACGTCCCTCCGCTCTTGGTCTGTGATGTCTTTCCTGATTCCTTTAGAAAACCTGTTTATATTCACGTTTTCTGTGCACCTTTCCCTTTTATTTTTACGCCCTTTTCCTTGCAGCCTAGTTTCACTCTCCTCTTGGTTTGGAGGAATGACAGAGATTCAGCCATCCTTCTCCCTTCGGTCACTTCTCCCAGGGGAGCATTTCACAAAGACCCCTACCCACCCAGCCACTGTGCAAGACTACGTCTCATCTTCCTCATTTCTTTCATCATTTTTCCTTCTTCTTCTCTTCTGTGTTTCCTTGTGTCCATCCTTCTTTCCCCTATTACCTATCTCCTCATCCCTTCTGTTTCATACTGCTCCTCCTGTTTACTTCAGAAAGGAAAAATAACACCATGCTGAGCCCAGTTTATTAGATTATCTTGGTGAGGACAAACTGGTAACACACACACACACACACACACACACACACACACACACACACAAAAGATGGCCTCAACTCAAATGATAAAGAACAGCTTACAGGCTTATTTCATTTGAAGATTTTCCCATATTTTGGCTATTTTGTTCAGAGCTGGAGATAAAATTGGATCATACATTTCACTGCTCATGCCTTTCTCCATCTGGAGGCTCAATGTCTCTTTCTCGACTTCTTATCCCGCCTCTCCTTAACACCCTCATGCTTTCCGACCGCACTACTGTTTCTTTCCCTCGCCTAGCCAAACTCTCTTTCTCCCCTGCTGTCTTCCTCTCCTCTTCTCAGTCCTCCCCTGTATCTTTCCCCCCTTTCTCTCTCTCTTTCTCTGGATCCTTTCCACACTTCCCACTCTCATCTTCTATCCACATTTCTCGCCTTTCCATCTTCACTCCTTCCCCAACACTTTGCCTCCCTGCTTTGCTCTCTGGCATCTTTTCACTCACTGCGCCCCTGAAAACTCCTTCTCTCAGCCTTCATCTCTCCTCCCTCCTTTACCTCTTCATCTAAAACTCTTCTCCTTTTTCCCCATCATACTTGATCTCTACATCCTTCCCTCCCTCCCTCCTTAGGTCACTATAAATAGAGCCTCAAGGGAGCTTCATAATGGACTTCTGCCTCTGACCTTATTACAGACACATTACTGCCCATACTTCTCTCTCTTGTCTTCTCTCTCTCATGCATACTCATACACAGTACACAATTGTTTTTCTCTCCTTTATCTCAATAAAGTGTATGTCCACATTTCCTCCCTTTGTCATTTATTTTCACATTTCTTTCTTTTCTGTGTGTTCCACATTTTGTCACAATTAATTTTCTCATAATCTTAACAAGATTGAACATTTGGGATTTGTCTGTGTATTATTTGCCCTCTCTAGGGGTTTTTGCATCATGAAAAAAAGAAAAACCTTAATTTCTTTTTGAGCTATAACATAAAAACACATCATTAGTGTTGCATTCTTCCTTGAAACTAGTGGCTTTGGTTAAGAATTAATGAGCTAGCTCACAGCTAGTGTTACCTATTGGGTTTAATGATAAATGCCAGCAGCGCTACCATTTGGAATCTCAAGTGCCAATTTAGGGGATTTTGGTCTGCCATGGTGTGAGCCAGATGGGGAAGAAAATATGCAAGTCCAAAATGTCAAGTTACTCCTTTGACACCATCTCCGTTGTTTTGGCCCTCTTTCTGCCTGATCCTCTGCTGCCAGAGTTCTAATTAATTTTATCTTGGGTCTGCTACCCTCACAAGTACTACTCTCTGAAATGAGCTGTGGTCGAGCTTGTGGGAACTAGAGCAATGGTTACTGAGCAGGGGCGCAACAATCTCAAGAGTGAGGTTGTGTGTGTGTGAGAGAGAGAGAGAGAGAGAGAGAGAGAGAGAGAGAGAGAGAGAGAGAGAGAGAGAGAGAGAGTGAGAGAGTTTTATTTTCAGCCTTATTTTGGTCAAATCCAAAGCCTTTATACAGTAAATTACACAATGGGCTTTAAATGGGTTTCATCTGCTTCTGGGGCGAAAAACATTCCCAGCCCAGAAGAAGAGACTGAATCACTGATAATTTCAAGTGACAAAAAAATCAATGTGAGCCTAAATGAAACCTGCCATTGGGGTTTCACAGTAGATGTCTCAGCCCAAGCTCAACAGCATTGACATATTGGGCCGTGTTCAGACCTAAACCATAAATATTACTTTCAGTAATTAAATTACAATTATACATTGATTTACACTGATTACATTGGCATTGTTGTTGCCTCATTTCATCTTACAGAAATGCACTTCTGTGAGAAGAAGTCAACAGGTTATGACTTGCCAGCTAGTCAACCTTGAATGTGTACTGGATGGTTAGTCACTGAGAATGTGAAGAGTGTGTAAGGGAATACCTCATTTGAGGATTTGGCCAGGTGATGAAGATTTGGAGAATGAAAAGTGCCAAGAAACTATGAAGTTTTAATGTGAAAACAACAGTTTGGGCCAAAAAAAAAATTGTTGTCCGGGCTGGGGATATATACATTTTGTCTTGGATAAGGCTAACATTTCACAAAGCCAAATGTAATGTATATTTTTTATCTTTCACAATTGATACTACATGAGTATGATCAATATGGTTTAAAGTATTCTAATGCATACACAGAAACTTCATACATGATTCAACATGAGCTGTGTTCACAGTATATTTGCTATTCATACTGTAGCAAGCACTTTTGCATTAAAACATTAAAACATTAAAAATGCATTTCCAACCTACAGTTAAACCTAAAATGGTTTAAACATTAACCTCAACATGTCCTCTCCGTGTTCTTGGTACTATAAATAGTACTTGTGAGCATAAACATGTAGTTCCTGGCTCCGCAGTGGGGAAGTGCATGGAAGTGTCCTAGTTGTTCACTCACATTTAAAATAAACACAGCCTTCAATTCATGGGTTCCCCCAGAGAAATGCATGGACTCATGTAGGTGTGGGTAAACATATAGGAGTGCCTGAGTTGCTCCTTTATTGTCATTGGTTTGATGACTGGTGGTTGATCGCTAACCATTTTGACATGTGGTCCAGATGCAACCCATTGATGGGGGTGAGCGCACAAACAATGGTAAAGCTCGAAGGCACGGGTTTACAGTTCAAAGCTGTGAGAAACTTCACAAGCTCAAATGGCAGCCGGCAGTGAGACTACGAACTGTTTTTAAAGGATCAAGAGGAATAATGAGTAACTTCTGCCAGTAAAGTCTTTCCACCTTGAAGAGATGTTTTGAACTTATTCAAAAGTATTTCCCTTTTTATGTTTCCTAAGCACTTGGGGCAGCAGAGTGGTGTCATGAGTTGGGGAGACCATCCTTAAAAAGGAGATGTTGTGTTCACACTCCTCAGTAAGGGCTGTAAACTTCAAAAGATAATATCTTTTCTGGCAAAAGGTTTAAATCCATTATTCTGGAGAAACCAAAAAATCCTAGCTGTCTGTGAGAGTAAAATATGAATTAAAAAGAATAATCATCAAAGCGTGCGGGGACAGTTGAAGTCGTCGAACAAGATCTTTTCAATTAGCTTTAGGGCTGCAACTAACGATTATTTTAATAATCGATTAATCTGTCGATTATTTTTCCGATTAATCAATGAATCGGATAAAAAAAACAAAAAAGAATTAATTTACATCAACTCAATACATAGTTACATGCATACTTGTTGTTTTAGTTACTAGTTGTGTAAGGGTAAGTAGCCTAATCCAAAGAGCAGATACAGACCACACACACACACACACGTTTACTTTAAGCTTATTCATTAAATTATTACCATAGCTAATGCTAACTTAGCTAGCTGGATAACGAGTTAACAGCAGCACCAGAGGAGCTACTGGAGGGATGTTACGTCCCTCACTTCAAAACGGAACAAAAGTAGGATTCTGTAGTGACTTTACCCTGCTGTTTAACTCCCTTCCTCCTCGACAAGGACTCCAACATGTTTACGGTGCTGAATATCACCGTGGTGCTCCCATGCCATGTCGCTTTTGCTCATCTTGCCATTAACACACTTTTTTGATTTATTTAGTGTGAAATGCTCCCACACCTTGGATCAGAGGAGCAGTGGTAATCGGGAGAGTCGGGACTTTTCCCGGTGGGCCGGTAGTGTTTCGAGGCGGCGAGGGCCGGTCTGATAATACTGTACATTGCAAGTTCTTAGCAACACCATCCGGCGGCCTGGTGTGCCGCGGCCGCGCCGCTGCCCGCTGGTCAAACTGTGCAGCCTCTGCTCCACCCGTACGGCGGGCCGGGTCTATTAAATTTCCCGGTAGATTTTTTGGTCCCACTCTGCCGCTGCCTTGGATGACTTAGGTCGTAGCCTACTGATTTCTCTGCCTCCGCAATGAGTTCAAAACAACGTTACGGGTCTCTCCGATGGTATTTCCTCTACCTTCCGATCTGCTCTTTTTCTCTCTCGCTTCGCACTGATCATGGCTCTGCTCCGCGCTCATCTCAATTTTTGTATACTCAAACATCTCCGCAACTTATTGAGTGGCGTAATAGACGCGCGATACAACGAATCAATAACGAAATTCGTTGCCAACTCTTTTAATAATCAAATTTTATCGATGCGTTGTTGCAGCCCTAATTAGCTTCAACCATAAGATAGTTAGGAAGCAGATATATGAGACCTAAATTATCTCTCTCTCCAATGCTTTCCCAATTCAATTTGATATTGGTAAAAAAAAAACACTCAAGTCATCCGACCTCAAAACAAAAGATTACTTCCTGTTTTTACCATAAGAAACAGCATAGCAGTAACCACAGTTGTGGGTCATGACTTAAGGTGGTGAAAAGGCTAAGGTAAGGATATTAGTACAGTACATCACTGAACATTAGGGAAACTACTGTGGTGGAAACATCGCTAGAGGTTGTGAGTTCAATCATAGGTGATTCAATTTTAAGATTCATTACAATAGTTCATTTCCATTTCAGGCTATTCTGAAACACAATTTAATTCCATTTAACACAGAGTCACTGTGCGGTTAATTATGTATTTAAACATCTCATATTAGCTGGTCAGAAAATAGATCACAGCAAAGTATGAAGTTCAGATTGAGTTCATATGGAAAGGAGTTAACTGGATGCATCATTAACTTTTACTTGACTAGTTTGGGGACCTGATTCTTAACAGCTGAGGGACTCTGCATTGGTAACACATGGTCATACATAAACAAGAAGGCTACGAGTTCAAATATGGAAACAGTGAAGTGGATTTTTTTTCTAAAACATGTCCTACAGGTATCTGGGCTTATATGTTAAGATCTATCAACAACTTAATCTACAAAATTATGTATTAGTAGATATGAATTATGTTGTTTTTCTTTATAAAGCTTCTGAATATGCTGCCATTATACATTACACAAATGCATGTAAACAACAAGGTGAAGTTCAAATATGGAAGTGCTAAGTGCACTGCTTGTTGCTCCTGTGCATGGGCTTCGCATTAATAATAACAGAATACTGTATATAAAAGGCCATCAGAAAGTATAGAGATGCAAGGAAATGTCTGAGCAAGCCAAAAGGTTAGAAGTTCAAATACTGACTGACTGTGTATATGTGGATTGGTGCAGACAAAAAGATTTATGGATATGTTGATAGGCTGGAAGCAAAAGTTGCCCCAAGGCTACCAGTGCTGCATGACTGGATCTTTTCAGTGAGGCCCCACACAACGAGGTGCAGTGAACGGGGGAAATAACAAGAGGTTAGTTAGTTAACTGGGGTCACAAGGTCAAAGGTGATGAGGCTTTTAAGTGTGTATTTGTGTGCCCTTGTGTGTGTGTGTGGGTAGGTGAGTTATGTGAAGTCTGCCCGTGTACACTTTGTGTGTGTGTGTGTGTGTGTGTGTGTGTGTGTGTGTGTGTGTGTGTGTGTGTGTGTGTGTGTGTGTGTGTGTGCGTGCGCACGTGCGTGCACATGTGTGTGTGAGAGTGAGTGAGCTACAAAGACGATGTGCTGTATGATGAAAGAGCCTCTGTGCAGGTGGATGCTGAGGTCAGAAGTTGAAATGTTGCGGAGGGGTGAACAGAGAAGATTCACTGCATGACTGAATCTGTTTGCAGAAGGTTGCCCTGTCAACAGAGCTGATGAATGGGTTTTAAGTGATTCAGGCTTATAAACTCATATCTATATAAGGGGGGCGGGTGTTAAAATATCAATAATTAAGGGTGCTCCGATCAGGATTTTTGGGGCCGATCACCGATTGCTGGAAGACGTATCGGCCGATACCGATCACCGATCACTTTTATGAACTGAAAATTACGCCATTACATAACAGTCACACATGTTTAGAGAATGTATCAGTAACTGTTTGGCTTTCTGTCCTAGCTCAAAATCTAAAAAATGTCCTTTCAATCACTGCACATTTCTTCAGCACACACAGACACACACAGTCAGTCACACACCGACACACACACACACACACACACACACACACACACACACACACACACACACACACACACACACACACACA
The DNA here is from genome assembly GCA_023631565.1 of Gymnocephalus cernua. NCBI lineage: Eukaryota > Metazoa > Chordata > Actinopteri > Perciformes > Percidae > Gymnocephalus > Gymnocephalus cernua. The sequence goes on from CM042425.1 coordinate 17,494,364, forward strand.
CATACGGGGAAACAGCTGTTTGAGCTGTTTGAGCTGCTAGCTACACGACTCCGCTCTGCCTTAGCGTTAGCTAACTTTGAAAACTCCTCATCCTCCTTTCTGTGACTAACCTTCAAATGTCTGATGAGGTTGGTGGTGTTGAAATGTCTTTGGAGCTTTCCACCTTGTGGCCGCGGGCCAACTGCTGTTCTGCCCCCGTTCAGACACCTTGTAGAACTGCCAGACCGCTGAATGTAGGTACGCTGCCATTTTGAAAATGTTCTCAGGAGTAGTGCGCTCTTAATACATCCGTGGTAGTGCGTCATCTGATCGGCCTATCTGATCGGCCTTTATAGAGACCACCGATCAAACTATTTAAAGCCATTACCGGCCGATACCGATCGGTGGCCGATCGATCGGAGCACCCTTATCAATAATCTTTGCGCAGCATCGCTTACTGCACCTTTACTAGATTTGTGTTACAGGCACTCTCAACAGTGGGAAGGTAGTTACAGTTGCTGAATTTGGTTTTATTCTTTTCAGAAGTTTCTATTACCTTACAAGTATTTGCTTATAGAACATAGGACACAGGCACTATCAGTGAACTTCACAACAGCGGTGAACATTTTACATGGTAAAACCGATGTAGGATGCACATGAATGGCATGGAGGGAGCTATACGAAAATAGTTACAATTGTAGCAAAAATGTTAAGAGAATTTACAGAAAATCAGCAAAAGAAAAGGCAATTAATGCATGTTTCCATCCACTTCCGTTAATGCGAATATCGAGATAAACAGCTGGTTGCGCAAATTCTCCTGCTGGGTGCCACAATGTGTACACAAGATAGCATTTTGGGTAATGAAAACACAAAGTAAAATAGATCCACTCAGAAGGATTATACATACTGTTGCATCAATGCTGTAATTGGAGTTAGTTTGCTTTTCTACAGCGAGAGAACAAAGACTCATTCTTGTCATATCAGGTGTCTCACAAGGCCACAGTGTGCTTGTCAGATTGCAGTGATATTGTGACATATTTTTTGTCTGGGGTCATTTTAACAAGAAGATATGTTAACCCCCCCTCCCCTGCCTTATATCTCTTATATCTCTCTCACACATATACATACACTAAACAAGTTTAAATCAAAGGCCTTACTGTTTCCTCTGATAATACACTAGCAAATGTTACAGGCAAAATCGTGTCGACATATCATCACTTTCTATTATACAGTACATTATGTATATTCTATGTGCATGTGTCGTGTCTTAGTGTTGGTAGAGCAAGAAGAAAAGAAGAAAGAGTAGGAGGATGAAAAAAAAAAGGAATGAAATGTGGCAAAGAGAGCTGACGAATGAGAACATGTATCTCAGGAAAATGAATAAACTTTTAAGCTCATTATTTGCAAACTCCAAACAGAAAGGCCCTGCCCTGACCGGACAGGATTGCTGTGAGACGACAGTGCTAGCCACTGACTGGCTGCCCAAAAAGTGTGAGAATGTATGTGATCTTGAGTCCTTGGAGATGTTGTTTCCACTTTTTTTTTATGGCCATTGATCGCTGTGCTCACTTGGACAATCTTGTATGCTGTACAACCACATTTCTCTGCACTCTCAACAAATTACTACACGAAAGAATATAGACTAACACCTAAGGGAGCAATGCCATGATATTGATTTTATTAAAAAAACATGTCCTTGACTATCAACCCTGTAGGCTAGGAAATACTGTTTCAATCCAATGTGAATGTTGGTACAAACAATGTATTCAAGAACAAGTTAACAACAAATTAGGAGTGTCAAAAGGTGCTGAATGACTTGTGTGCTGTCTATAACGCTGCAGGCATTGGAGAAAAAGTGATAGTGATACCAAAGAAATACCTGCTTTTATCAGTGGAGTAATTATCTAGAGAGGATATGTATCAGAGATATGAATGTCTCCTTGAGAATAAAATGATGGATGATGAAGCGTGAAAAATGGTATCAGATAGATGTGGCACAGTGTGAATGTGTCTGTATGAGGACATTCGCTCATATATTTGGCTTGGAAGTAGTTTTACATTGCCAGACCTTTCTCCACAGCGCTGTGTCAGCGCAGGAGTACTGTATGGTCTGGCTGCACGAGTTTACACTCTAGTATAGGGAAAAAAAACACTCCGTTAAAATAGAGAGTGGAGATAACGGAAGGGCAGGAGAATGCATCCTGATGTCAGGCATTATACCCACACTGTACATCCGGTAAACCAAACTAGCTATGAGGTCAAATAAATAAATAAATACATCCTCATAATGTAACATTAACCCAGAGTTCATTGTTGACATAAAAACAAATCTGAATTTAAGGTTCATAATTTGTTGTCAAAAAACGTCAGAATGGCCATTCTTTTCTATGATGGTATGTTAACTGTAAACTAAATTGAAATTTGCACTTAAATACGCTGACTTCTTTTTTGTTTTTCCAAGGGCATCACAGCATGAAAGGACATGGACGTTATAGCGGTTAGAACTACACTACAGGAACAAAAGAGGAAAGGTTAATTTTGTGCGTATAGAATGGAATGCTTCACGTAATATTCTTCATCCGACATACAGACTATGTACGCTTGCAAGGTTGGTGCGACAAACGGGTTAGACAGATGTAATATTCAAACGTCAGATCAACAGAATTTCTAAGGAATACCAACCTGAATTTTAAGTGAATGAGAACATGGGTTTGTGGTTAGGTGGAGCTGGTCAAGTGCATGAACTTTCGCAATATAGTGGTCTTGTGTGAGAGGTGATTAGCCAGAGACAGCAGTATGGTATGAGTGGCCCAAATGGGGGGCAACATTGATGGTGACTTTGATGCTTTGATGTTGAAAAGAAATTCTCTTTTCTCCTGCCTCTGCAGGGAGGTCAGAGCCCAAGATCAACACAAAGCAGCACTCCTGAGGAGGGCGGAATTTGTTGATACATGAGGTGTGTCAGATTATCCTGGTTTGGGTTTTGGGGAAAACACTGTTAAAACAAAAACATGTCCATGTTAAAATTCTCTATTTCTGAAAAAGATATTGTAAATGGGACAGTGGTGCTCACATGAGCTCCATCTACAGCAAACCAAGTTCTGGTGCCTTGCTAGCCTGCACTAAAACAGCAGGGAGATGGGAATAAGGGAGTGATGTAAAGTGTAACAGAGAGAGAAATAAGGTTGTGAGCTTGGAAAAAGAAAAGAGGCTGATAGACAGAGATAGGCTAAGCCCTGCCAGGTGTACATTATCAGGGAAAACACCTTCATAACTTCTGTCTTTTTCACAACCCCATGCTGGTTTTGGCCCCTTTCAGTCTCGCGTTCTCCCTCCATTCTCTTTCACTCTTTTTCTCGCCTCTGCCAGTACGAAGACAAAAACATACACCATCAAATCACACACACACACACACACACACACACACACACACACACACACACACACACACACACACACACACACACACACACACACACACACACACACACACACACACACACACACACACACACACACACACACACACACACACACGTGGAATCAGCATGTGCTTTAGACTGGTGTGATTAATGGCATTCTGTGCACCAGTGAGCAGATGAACCAGAAAACAGCACAAACATTATCATAACCTGAAAGACCTAATTACTGCAGTGCACATCTAACAGACGTGTGTGTGCGTGTGTGTGTGTGTGTGTGTCTGTGTGTATATTGGGAAAGGGGTGAGTGGGGGCCAGCGAAAATACAAGATTCATGACCCCTCTATCGAATGTTGTGCTGTGTACCCTCCATCCCCATTGTGTCTTTCACCATTCAGGTGCAAATTAGGAATATAATAATGGCCATATTAGATATTATAATGAGTGTGTGCGTGCATGGGTATGTGTATAGACAGTGTGCATAAGTTCTTTCTGACCAGCTGAAGGAGTTCTTACAAAACTCGGTTCTGAACATGAAAACAACACAACCAACACAGTTAAGTGAATGACTTTTCATCTGTGTTAATCACTCTATCACACTAGATATTTTGATATTCGGGCTGCTTGGCTCCTCACTTATTGTAAAATCTTCTTGAATAATGACACGGGGAGTCCCGCAGCTGGTGTCCTGTGGGAAGCAGAGGACATTTTTAAATTTAGGACTGATTTAAAACTAGCTTTTTATTCTGGTCTCTCATTGAGGAGGGTAATGGATGACACTGGATCAGATAATGTACTGGATCAGCATCAAGAGCTTTACAAAACTATATGTTAGGGCTGTCTGTTCCACACTTTCACTCGCCCTCGTCCTTTGTCTTTAACATTCTCACACCATTTCTCTAACGAAAGCCGCCCTCAGGCCCCTGGACACCAGAGCAGAACAGAGGGGAGGAGATGGGGAGGCACGGATGAGAGAAATAGACAGTAAGAGCGATCACAGAGCAAATAGGAAAGAAAGAGTGCTGAATGAGGAAGAGGGAAATATACAGAGATTTTGAGAAATTGAATGAAAAGAGGTAAAAGTAGAAGATGAGAAATGCTAAAACATAGTGAATAGGAAAGAGATGAAAAAATGCATAATGGAAAAACACCACTTAATCGAAAGCTCTTATAAAATATATTGTTAAAGAGAATAAAAGGGGAATAGAAAGAGGAAAAATCCAACTAAAAAAGGCATTTATTATTTTGTGTCAGTAATGTTGAGGACAAACTTTGCAGACAGATGTACAGTTTTACAGTGATGTGCTCATTCACAAGTGCTAACACAAATTTAAAGACATCCAGGTCAAATAAATGTCTGTATTTGGCATGAAAAGTGTGACGCATATTGCCAGACAGAGCCAAACAAAAACACAACTAAGGACAAATTCAGAGCATCTACAGTACCAAATACAAATCCGTTGTGACAAAGTCACTGCATCAGCCCAGATGTAATGTTTAACACAGTACCGAGTTACTCAGAGAAAAGGCAAAGGAAAACAAGTGATTTACTTTGACAAAACAAGTGAAACATTCCCAGTGTAAAAGTCAAGTCAGTCCTGCAGCAAAGACAAGTCTTTTCACATCAAATGGCTGTTAAGAATGCATTTTAATTCTGCAAAAGTGGTTGACACATAAATGACAAAGAACAACATTAATAACCTGATTGGTACTGTTTGGATTATTACTGTTCTATAATGAACACAACTCGTCAGCTATTGCCTTTAGAGAAGCATGTTCCACTTGTGTCGTGACAATAAAGCACCCATCAAGTTAAGCTGAAGTCTACTGAACTGATAAAGCAGAGGAGTTGAATAGCAATAGAGAGGAAAAAAGAGGAACAATTGCAGCTGAATCTGCATAAAATATATTGCCAAGGATACAGATGAGAAGAAAATACTGACAGTTTAGTAGCAAACATTTAATCAAGAATCACATGAGCTAATGTTAAAGTAAGCACTAACAAGTTATTTCTTTATTTAATAAAATTATCTTTTGGACCATCTTGTAAAAAGAATTTAATGGAATTTCATAAAAAGCCTTCTATTCTTTTCTTGGATCTAGCACACAAAATGTGACCAAAGTCTACAGGAGCGAAAACGACATGGTAATTTAAAACCAAAGGTCACAGATCAACAGTCTGCTCAGTTTGGTAAGGAAATATACTGCTTACTGTAACTCAAAGAGCTCTCACATCCACCGTTCTTCTTTGAGGTGAGACAGTAATGAGAAGTTAGGAGAACAAAGCAGAACGGAGAATCAAAGCACAGCCATAAGGCCGCGGAAAGAGAAGAATTATAAGAGTTCCACTAAAATAGTGATCTGTAATCATTTTAACATAATATAGGATATTATCATGTTGCCTTAGTGAACTTAAGCACACAGACATCAAAGGGAGTGTTTATTGAGACCCCTCCCCTGCCTGTAGACCTTGTTAAGGTTTTTAGTTTCTAAGATCCCGAGGGTTTCCACAAACGTTTGATGTCTGGGATTAGATGGAAAATGAGATCCTGTTTAACAAGCAGCCTGCAATAAGCAAGTGTTTACTGAACAAAAAAGGATGCAGTTGCGAAGACAGTACAGGGATGCAGGCCCAATGTCCAAATGTACTGTGCATGAAAAAAAATAAAAAAAATAATAAATAATGTAGGCTTGATTATATCTTTGCACACACTTTAGCTGTCACTCTTTCTCTAACTACAGCATCACCATTAGTGGAAAGCTATAGGGAAAAGATTATTTAGGCAAAGTACAGACTGTTAAACTAACGAATGAATGATGATCAAACAATTATACGAGTACAGACTGTTGCAGGAGCTTATCTGGATTACGGTTCTGCCCAATCAGCTACCGGTACCAATTTAAGACTGGCCCTCAGTACCCATCCGTAATCATAAGTAAATCACAAACAACACAGTGCTATTGCACACATGACAAAAGAGAATGAAAATGTAAATGCATCAAAGACTATGGCAGTGGTTAAAGTTAGCAGTGTTTAAAATACAGTACATTTGACCTGATGTAGGTAAAGCAGCGCTTGAACCTAAATGTTACTCAGACAGTAACAAAAATGATTCAAATTGGAGATGAGGTGTGTTTAGACTGTGAGCCAAGCAGTTACAAAGAAAGGAAACAGGATGTGAGAAGTGCAAGTGTGTGTGTGTGCGCGCGTGTGCGTGTGTGTGTGTGTGTGTGTGTGTGTGTGTGTGTGTGTGTGTGTGTGTGTGTGTGTGTGTGTGTGTGTGTGTGTGTGTGTGTGTGTGTGTGCGTGCGTGCGTGCGCATAGAACAAGGTGTCAACACTGGAGAGACAGAGGAGAGAAAAAAGGGAAAGAAAGAGAAAGATGGTTCAGCATTATTGGAAGGGTCAAGACATCACTACAGGGTCAGATGTGTTACTTGTGTGTACTGTGTGTGTATGAAAGTGTGTTGCATTTGATAACGTCAAGGTTACCAGGGTTCTGCAAAGCCGACTGCCCTGTTTGCCTGGCTTGCTGTTAGACTGGCTAGCTCACGGTTTGGATGGTTTATTCACAGGGCTTAGATTACAGACCACATGAATATACCAGTGACGTGTGTCATAAGACATTCAACAAACGCTTAGCGAACTGCCAACATTATCTGCCAGGCAACCGGAAAGGAGAGGGAGAGGAGGCACGTAGGGAGGTGAGGAGAGAAACAAGGAGTTTTTAGGTACTTAAACCAAAAGGTGCAACAGATTCTCACTCCCGTCTCGTAAAATACGGACGCTTAATCAGGTGCCTTTGTCGTTGTTGATGCTAAAAGTCTCCTTTAGCGTCATATAAAGGTTGGTCAGGACTATTGGCTTCAATTTTGACGCAGTTATGTTAAGGAAAAGGTCGTGGGTGGGCTTACATTTCCATGACACACGGGAAGAACGGGGCAGTTGGGTTTAGGAAAAGAAGAAAGGACGGTTGAGTTTAGGAAAAGAAGAACGGGATGGTTGTGTTCAGGAGAACAATAATGGGATGGTTGGGTTTAGGAAAAGAAAAAAGCGACTGGATGGGTTTAGGAAACGTGACACGCGGGACACGAACCCCGGTCTCCTGGGTGAAAGTCCTGTGTTTGACCCATCCACCACCCCAACCAACCTCCCTACGCCGAATTTCGCCCTTTCATACTACTCACTACCGTAGTCGCTCTTAGTATTACGTCATCTTCAAACCCCGTGTAGCTGCTCCTCTCCCCGGTACGTTCTACAAACACGCTGAAGGGCGCTTTTTTCGTCGCTTCAGACGCTGACAGCCAGTGGTGTAGTCTTCGTGATGCGCAGGTATACGGCGTATACCCACTAGGAAAAGTCAAGGATTTCCGTATACCCACTTACAAAAGCGCGATGATACGTAACAACATCGTTTGTGACATAAATTATAAATTCATAAATTCACCCCGTCTGTGTTGTGAAGCACTGACATTTGGACCTTTGGGGCTTCCGTCGCCGTGCCCTGGATCTGACGTGAAGTCACTTAACGTTACTAAGCAACAAGTTGCATTCTTTGCGCGGCCTTTCCTTTCTCGCAACTAGGTAGAGTTTGAACAAAGTTTTATAAGTAACGAGATATGAAACGTTACTAAACAGACCCAAATAACACTACTTCAGTGTTTTCAAAAGCCACAGATCATGATGACCCGATTGTTAACGTTACAAAAAAACTGCCCGAAAATTCTACCGCAACGTTACCGAGAGTAGCTTATATGATATTGTGTGTGTGTGTGTGTGTGTCTGTCTGCCCGTGTGTCTGTGTGTGTCTGCCTGTGTGTCTATGTGTCTCACTGTGTGTGTGTGTGTGTGTGTGTGTGTGTGTGTGTGTGTGTGTGTGTGTGTGTGTGTGTGTGTGTGTGTGTGTGTGTGTGTGCATAGAACAAGGTGTCAACACTGGAGAGACAGAGGAGAGAAAAAAAGGGAAAGAAAGAGAAAGATGGTTCAGCATTATTGGAAGGGTCAAGACATCACTACAGGGTCAGATGTGTTACTTGTGTGTACTGTGTGTGTATGAAAGTGTGTTGCATTTGATAACGTCAAGGTTACCAGGGTTCTGCAAAGCCGACTGCCCTGTTTGCCTGGCTTGCTGTTAGACTGGCTAGCTCACGGTTCGGCTGGTGTGTGTGTGTGTGTGTGTGTGTGTGTGTGTGTGTGTGTGTGTGTGTGTGTGTGTGTGTGTGTGTGTGTGTGTGTGTGTGCGTGCGTGCGTGCGTGCGTGTGTCTGAGTACAGCAGTAAACAGAATACAATGTTTATATTTCCTTGTTTCAGATGATGAGAGAGACGGTGAGAACTCCCGGCCTTCATAAGGTCAATGACTATGCAAAATTAGACTAAATTCTTAAATCTTAAATGTGCATTGCTTTACACAATTAAATTACTATATGGTAATGTTAGTTAGCAATAGTCAGATAATTAACTAAAATAGAAAGAGTGGAGCTTTTTTTCTTCTTTCGTCTGCTTTTTATGCATTTGTTAGCCATGGTGTTGAAGATTGTAAACAGTTTATTAAATACTTTTGAGTAAATGTAGGCACTTATCAGCATATGTTATTGCTAATAGAGACACTAGAACACTTGTATGACGATGCTAATTGTTAGTCATGGTTTTGTGTGGTAGTGTAGGGGTGTCGATTAAATGGCTCATTGTCCTGTTGCGTTCAGGTTCGGTTGCGTTTCTCAAAAAGTTCATTCGGTCTCATCTTTTCTGAACTTTAAGTGTTGTTTTTCCAGGGCTTTAAATAAACGCCATCAATACTGAAACGTCAGTTGTCCGTGTACAGTTCGTATTCAGAAACGTCACAGTATGGGGTGTCGCTCTGGGACAGGCGAGTATGAGGCTGGGAGGGGAAAATCACAGTACGCTCACTACAAAAAAACAGACTACACCACTGCTGACAGCCACTGTCCAAAAGTCTGTATTTTACGAGTTCGGAGTGAGAACGGGTTGAAAGGTGACATCCAAAAAAGAGAGAGTAAATAACAAGGGGCTGTGGAGAAAAAAAGGTGACGGATTGAATAGGATAGAGAGGAGACAAGAAGAGATTATGAGGCCAGGGAAAAGAGGATGAGTAGGTGATGGGTTAGAGTAATGAAAGAAAAAAGGTGAGAGACAGAGAAGGAGGATGGCAAGGCGAGAGAGCTGGCACAGGAGGCAGCTGTAATTTACATATGCTAATTAAACTTCTGTTTGGGTCACTTGCTCCTCATGTCAGGGCTCCGTTCACACCTTCTGTCTATCCTCACTGACACTTTCTTCGTCTGTCTGTCTGTTGTTCTACCTTCTTCCTCTTATTCCTTATATTTTATTTTTGGAAAAGAAAACTCTTCCTTCACCTCCCTTCTTCTCTCTCACCTTTTCCTATAATCATACACCCCCCCCCCACTGTGTACTTCCTCGTGATCTGTCTTACCGTCATCTCCCCCTCAATTTTCTGTTTTATCCCCAGTTGCCCTTTTGTGCCATTTATTTTTTTCCCTCATCTTTTGTCTCTTATCCCCATTTGTCTATATCTCTTTCTGTAATGATGTCAAATCTACTCTACCAACTATTACCTTATCCGTGCATCCACCTATGTGCTTTCATTCTCTGTACACCCCATCATCATCATAAACTTGCTTCTTTCTTTCTCCTTGTTTCAAGTCTATGCGCCATTTTCTTTATCCATCAACCTCCTTTTGTTTTTTAAAATCATATTCAACAACGTTTTCTGTCCTCATCTCCCCTCTCTTTATAATTATGTCTTTGGATTCCACCCATTTCCTTCTTTTACTCTGCATATATATATATATATATTTTTCCCCCCCCCAGGTACAACTGTGTTCCCAGAGTTGTTTTTTATTTGATTTTCTTGATCCCCTTTTTCATCCTTATCCTTACTTTCCTCTTCTCTGCCAGACATCACAGTCCAAAATACAAAGCTAAGCCAAGTACCAGAATGCCAAAATACCTACTGCAGTGGCCTAAATGTAACACACACACACACACACACACACACACACACACACACACACACACACACACACACACACACACACACACACACCTAGCCTCCATGACCCGTCACTGGTTTGTGAGCCATCTGTTCATTTATTTCAGAGAACAAACACACCTGACAGTACTGAGGAGCTGCTAAGTCCATTTCACTGTTCACTGAACAGCACAATTGAGTCAACTAGATGGAGGGATAAGCTGGAACAAAAACTTAACGCACCCCGTGTGGAATTGGAGATCAAAAACCACTGTTCCTGTCCAAAGCCATTTCTCTGAGAATCAGAAAACTGTATCTCTCCATCGCTGTCATCTAACAAGATTCAATCCTGTGCTGCCATAATGCCCAAAGTTAATAGGAATTGGGCTTTGGAGAGGCTCAAGGTATAAGGGACATAACGTTAGGTTATATCACATAGTAGGATACATGGCATGCAGTATATGTTCTGCTTCAGTAGAAATACTATTAAGGTAACAATAAAAAAATGGAGATACTATACTGCAAACATGTATACAACCATTTTTGTTCAATGTATGTTAAAAGTGCATTTTATCAACTCTCTAGATGTATGCAATGTATGAGTGTAAGATCCTACCAGTACAACAATAGGAAGTAACAGCTGCCAACCCTATCTCCTGAATTGGTTTTGAAGCACATCAAATATGTTTTTTAGAAAATGTAATGCAGCATAATTGCTCAACGCAAAATCTTGATACAGAAAACCCTCACTGTCAACATATTTCATTCCAACAATATTCAAAGCTTTTGAAGCTTTTGTGCTGACGGTTAGATAATTTAACAAACCTGGTTAAAAAAAGTAAATTCTAACTTGAAGCAAGTGTTTTTAGTAGCAATAAATATAGTAAATTATAAACACATTTTAAGGGCGAAAGGGTTGCACATGCATGTATGCATATACAGTAGTACACAAGCAACCCACACTGCATCTTTCTAGCAGTTGTACGGTTTACATTAACATCTTAGTCCTTTTATCCTACAATGTTTATAGAGAGTTTACGCTCTAACAGCACTGCTAGATTTTCTCAATTGTGGATTTCCAAATTTGCACCTATGAAGCACGAGTTGCAAAGTAAGATTTCTATAGTGCTATTTCTGGATCAGACCTGACACATCAGCTGTTATTATAGGAACTGTTCTTACCTGAGGATGATTTCATCAGGATAGGGGCAGACACGGAGTAAAACAGGAACCAGTGACGAGAGGAGAAAAAAAAGACAAGAGACAAGACAGCATTTTGTTAGATTATTTAATACTGCACTCAAAGCTCTCCGAAACAATTGCAGTTGTTAGACCAGAACCTTACTTCTATTTTCAGGACATTTCCGCATCACCATACAAGTTAAATAATTCAACGTAGAACCCAGATTCCAACTGTGACAAGGTAATTCAATGCAGGGTTGTTTCACACCACAACATCTCTGTGGACATTATACCATGGCACGATATTCCAAACACTGCAGTATGCAACCGGGCAATAAATGGGTAAAAGATGGAAATCTATGATGGCTACATTAATTGGCATCAGCTCAGAGCGAGAGGGCTAAATGCGCTCACTGTTTTATGTTCACTATGATGGGGACAGACATGATGAGGCAATGTCTTGTTTGAACCAATCAGGGGTGATGAGACACAGGGCCACTCGTATATATTGACCATAATTGCTCTGTCTGGCTTGTGTCAAACCTGAGACGTGTGTGCATTTGTGTGTATGTTTGTTTCTGCTCGTCTGAGTGCAGACTGAAAGACAACCTGAATACGGAGGAATTACTTTCACTATTAAAATGCAGAGCAAAAGAGAGAGAAATGCGGAGAGACATACACACACAAAAATAATTCTTCAGTGTCTCAAGTGAGACAATTGGGTCGTATATCCAACCAGACACTCACAGTGGACTGATAAATTCACTCGCTTCTTCTCGTCCCTCTCCAGAATATTTACTTGCTTTTTCATCTCCTCAAAATATTTCACACATAATGTCATTGGGCCCTCTCTCCCTCTGCATGCCTCTCTCGACGCTCCCTTTCAGACCCTCTTTTGCTTCGGCTTATTCTCTCTCTCTCTCTCTCATTCAAATAGTAATCTAGACTTCTAAAACTTTCGGTCGCTCCGTCATTTACATTTCCCCCAGGATACCACTGCTTATTGATTCTGGCCTTGCTGGCATCTGTACTGAAAGTCTTGTAAGTTAGTGTTATCATTAGTGTGTGTGTGTGTGTGTGTGTGTGTGTGTGTGTGTGTGTGTGTGTGTGTGTGTGTGTGTGTGTGTGTGTGTGTGTGTGTGTGTGCGTATGCCTTATCACTCTGAGTACTGTATGAGCATACATAAAATGTAGAGAGCGTTACAAATGTGTGTGTCTATACATAACTAAATTTTTTAGCTACACCTGTGTTTGTCTCTGTACCAGAGACTGTGCTACTTTTTGCTACTGAGTTTGTGCTTTCACGTGCGTGTGTATTGATGTGACCATGACTACGTGTGACACACTAACAGACGCTTGATCAACACATAGCCTCTGAGTTTAGCAGAGGAACTGATGGCAACTGGATCTGTGCGAAGAACCTGCTGCTTTCTAAGTCCATTCATCCAGAGGCTCTAACTCACTCTGATGCCCTACAACAAGTGTACAGACTGTGTGTACATCAGACATTATACTGGCTCCATGGAAGTAGAAAAAAGTGTGCACTCAAGTAAACACCGAAATCCAGAGCAGTTTCTAACTTCCAAAAGATTTATTTTCAACTGTGATGCGTTGAAAAGAACTAATAGCAAGCATCTCACTCTTCAGTGCAATTTTGTGTACAGTTTAGATTTCCAGTGTTCAAAGCTCCAGTTCTAAATGCCCAACATGAAGAGTTCACATCAGTAACGAAAGATAGTTATGTATGGTGTGCAACGTTCTCGTTGTTGGCACAACTGCAAAAAGTACAAAGAAAAAAAAAGGTAAAATCACAAAGAAAAACAAAAAGAAAAGCTTAATCACACTTGGCATCATGTAAATAATCAGCACCTAATTACTTCCTGGTTTTGGGAACCTTTTTAGCTGCTGTTGACCTATCAGGATGGATTTTTTAGCTTTAATAACTTCCTGGGGGAGTTAATGAGCAATGCAGCAAACGACAGCTAAACAAGAAAGCTGAAAGGCCTTTTGTTGTTCCTAAGGTCATTAAGCCCAATCACAAAGTGCCCTGGTATGCCCCATGTGTGTTCTTCTATGTGTGTGTGCCGGAGTGTGCATTTGTGTGACAGAGTGAGTGAGACACTGTGCTATATGAGGAACGTGCAGGTTCTGCTCTGCTCAGTCAGAATGAATGCATTCCTTTTACACAGACAGGCACACACACACACAGGCACACATTTGCCTCTCTTTTCCACATAAGACGCACACAAAATCACACTGTAGACATACACACACATAGGTAATTTATCTGTGAGGAATCTCGGGTGTTGCTGCCACTGTGTGAAAGCATGTGTTTTCTGTGTAGCAGGCAGTAGGTCGGGGGCCTGTGTCAACATCTCCTGTTGGTAACGGCTGGCTAATGTATACCTATACTTATGGAACTACATGCCCCCGCCCTTTCTCTCTCTCTTTACTCTCTGTTTAGGTTTGTCTGTCTCTCTTGTCCAAGCAATGAAGTTGGGGGGTTAAAAAAAGAATGGTCCAAATCAAAGCAGCATAAGTGAGATATCCACACTGGATCCTACACTTTAAAAGTTGAAAAATAGGCTTGCTGGTGGACAAAGTACAGTATGCAAAGGCAGAACTTTTTCTAAATGACATCAAATGACCGCAATTTCTTGTTACTTACTGACATATACACCAATACAAATACGTGCAATTAGCTAATAATGGCCGACATATCAGCCTGGGGATTTGATAGAAACAGCCTTTTGAAGGTGTCTATTGACTCATCTAAAAGGAAAATGTGACATATACTATAATATTAAGAAACACACAAAAAAACTAGTACAGACATCCAGCTACCTGATAAACATTTCTCCATTTCACTTTGCATGTGTTTGTGACTGAATGCAATGCTGTTGTTTCTTCGGAGTTCTTATCCTTGATACTATTTTTGATGTGTTGACTTGTTCTAATGTTTTGTTTTGATGTCCTTTGAATCTGTTTTGCTGTGATGTGTAACTCCGGAATGTGGAATCTCCCGTCTGCACAACACATTTACTCTTGGGTACTAATAAAGAAACCTTGAAATCCCGAAGTGAAGTTTTCTTCTAACCCTGAACTCAAAAATCTAAAAAGAAAACAATGATCACTGCAGCTTGCATCCTGGGTGCTTGAAAGACATATCCTCTAATGTATGTGGTGTGTGTGTGTGTGCGTGCGTGCGTGCGTGCGTTAGTGACATTAGAAACCCACTGGCACTCAATAAAAGGTTGAAATGGTCTGTCATTTTGTAAAGGCCTGGACTTAAGGCTCTGACAGTGTCTGTATACTGTTTGCGTGGCTGCCTCTGTAAAAGCAAAAGTGTCTGTGTGGTTGTGTGTGTGTGCGCAATTGTAAGTGGTCAACAATGCCTTGAAGCGGATGGAAAAGTGCTTCCATTATGGCGTCTGATGGCTCCAAGTGCACACTACAGCATGATGGGCTGAGAGAGGGAGAGAGACGGTGTGATTGCATGCAAACTAGTGTGTAATGGAAGCCAGGTGTGTGTGGCTTTGTAATAGTGAGGAAGCCCTCCTGCTGCTGTAACTCTGTTCAGTCTTTCACAGGTCAGGACTCACATACGCAAACGCACACACACGGTGGCCTGTTTCTTTTATCATCACTGTTACTCTGCTGACCCTCACACTACATCAGTCAAAGACCTTTGACAACAGACCACACAACCTCTCAACACCACACACACTTCAACAACATCAGAGTAAAATATGATGTGCAGGAAGCCTTTATATCACATGTAACCTACACATACAGTACAGAGGTCCGCCCTACTTTTCACCACTAAGATAAATGCAGCCTTTCTCTAGTTTCATTCCTTAACAAAGCCTTCCTTTCGGTCCTCTAGTAAATAAAGCACACTCCCAGAAAGCAGCTTGGACTCCTAATTTCTTCCTTTAATTATGACCAGAAATATAATATATATATTTGAAGGTTCCATTTTAAGAACCTCAGTGACGATAAGAAGTGGCAAAAAGAGCGCACAGATCACTCATCAATCATTCACTCGTACAAGCTATTCCCAAAACAGCTGTCTGCCAGCACATTATCGCACAGTGACTGCATTTAAATACTGAGGGAGAAAAAAGCAACAACAAAAAAAAAAGCAAAAAAGGGCCTAAAACCATCAAGTCAAAAACGTGATAGCTGCCATTATCTGCTGTGGAAGATGACTCATCAATCATCGGGACTTTCATCACTCATTATTGTTCATGTCTGTTCCTCCCACAACTCTTTTAATCACGTTCACATTTTGCTTTTCTCATGTGCGTCATTTATTCTTTTTTTCCCTTGACCTTCTCTTTTATTTGCCTTTACATCACTACTTTCATCTGTTCCATGCAAGGATAGCAATGTAATCAGACATGGAGTCATGTCAAAACCCAAACCCAAAAAATCCCAATTCCTAAGACTATACCGTATTCTTCTGTCCGGCCAAAGTTTTCCATATGTTGAATATGTATATGTTTTCTTTTCTAATTATTATTATTATTTTTATGATATTTTCCTCCAGACAGATGAGAATGCAGGTTCTTAATAAAAAACATACAGCATTCAGTCACAGATAACAGTGGAAGTTTAACACGGTTGCTGCCGTCATTTCGATGCAGCAGAAGTTTAAAAGGGACAGCGGTCTGCACTCAGGTCTGCAGTCGAACTGCCTGTTTCCTCTGGCAGTGCGGAGAGTATTTTAGAGTCTTATTAGCCATTAGAGTGCTGGACCTCATCTGAGAGGGAAGCTAACCAAGATGATTAACAGTTTAAACTCTCATTTAACACGCAGATAGAGCCCTGGTCATGGCACACTTCCACTCCCTCTGAGGCTGAGTAATATTAGGTTCATAGCCCAGTGCCTTAATAGATGTATTAATATAACCAATGGGCTTCTGAGAGCATGAAATTATCTTTGAGCGATGAATTAAAGCCTTATTGATTGTCTGTAAGGTATTCTCTACACAGCAGACAATTTGGAGTATGCTTTGCTGACTGACTGAGGAATGACTGACTAAATGAAAGGATGACCAGCTGGGTGGAATGATGGATGAAGGGATATATTACTTATTCGACACAAAACACAGCAAGTTTTCCTTGTAATCTCACAACCATTATGTTTTTGTTAAATCATTCGAAGTGAACACCAACAAACTTATGAAACCAAGCCACAGCTGACCAGAGAGAGATGATTTATTTTAAAGTTTTATTTAAACCAACAAGAGCAACCACTAAATGCCTCTGTTCTACATTCATATGGCTGCATGTCTAGCTGTGCTACGACTATTTGATGTCCCGTTTGCAAATAATTTACAGGAACTAGTTTGTGTCGCTCCTTCCATGCCTAAAAGGTTTTTGGACATTTTCTGCATTTATGACTTCATACTTGTACGCCACGTGGTTGTTAATTACCAGCAGAGTTTTATGAGATAATACTTTATAGTCTTACATCTGTAGGGTATAAGATTAATGACACAGTGTAGATCTATTATGATCGACATCTCTTAAGCATGATAGTCAATACAATGTTATTTTAAAGCCATCTGTAAAGTACGGTCATGCTTTTCTAACAGTTATTTTTCTCCTCCTCCAGAACAACATGAAACAATATGGCTGCGGTGCTGCCCATGTCACCCCAAACGTCAGGCACTTCAACATCCGCTTCTGCAAAGTACACATTCAAATCATTAACATTAAACTTTAAATGGGGGAGGTAGACTGCGATGTGGACATATACAAAATAACTATGTAAATGTTTCAGATGCAAATAGAAAAGAAATACAAACACACACACTATTACATGTATGCTAGAGTGACAAGAGGATTGCTTTTCTTTGAAAAATAAGAAAGAAAACGTGCTATTTTTCCTCACATCCTTTTGCCTTTTGTGAAGCCTTTCAAATGTTGCTTTCCATTCCAGTTAATTTTAAGGCTGTCAAAAATATAATAAATCCTCCACTGAAACACAGCTGTTAACAGATACAAAGGAAAAAGGGGACAACAGAGGAAAAGAAGAGGAGATATAGAAAGAGACAAAGAAAAAGTGTGTGGGCGAACAATAAAAAGAGTTCTACAGCAAAAGTATCAACACTTTGTGGAAGAGACACAAACCGCTGAGACCGATTTATCATTTCACCACTTGCTTTTTATATACTGGTCATGTGGTTGAAGATTCAATCCTGACTTTATTGTCGCCAGATCAAACCTACATTCCATTTTCTTATCTTAAATGTATCTTTCCTCATTAGCGTTAAGCGCTGTTAGCTACAAAGTCACAATGATCTTAAGAAAGGACTTTTCCACGTTCCTATTTTGACGGGAAATGGATTTAATGAGCAAAATACTTCCCTTTTGTCAGTGATATCAATGCCAACAACTTTTAAAAGTCCAAAGCACAGGGAGGCATACAGAAATATACATTTACTACAAAAACAATAAAGTACATTTGAACTGGCACTCCATTTAAACAGTTGTTTTGACGCTGAACATTTTCCAGCAATATCTATGAAGTTATCTCCCTGACATGCTGTCTTTCCATACTTGCTTGTTTAATTAAAATTCCTCCCTGATTTAGAATGAAGTCCCAGTGTGAACAGGCAACCTTGATCTACAATCTGCCTGCACATTGCTCTCTTAACAATAATAGGCTAAATATAGATTTCAGCTTCCCCTTTCCCTTTCATCCTCCAGATGAGAGAGACCCTATTTCTCACTTTCTCTTATTCATCAAATTACCTTTTCCATTTTTATTAGTTTCACAGGATAATCACCTGAGGAGAAGTTTGTTGGGTTGGAGGTAGTGGAGATTTCCTCTTCATAGCTACTCGCACACACAAATGTAGATATGCTTTCTGACACAAACATATGCATATACAAAAAGATAAGTTCAGATATATTTTACATACAGTACCTTATTTACATACACCATATTTTGCACCCATAAAATAAAATCTATTCAGACAAGATATATTATCACCTACATGTATGTAGGCACACACAACATAATTACCCAAGTCTGCTGTACCTTTTCTCCCACCCAGATCTATATTGTTGCTATGGGAACTATGGCAAATATAAAGTTTGATTATTGACAATTTATTTGCCTCTCTCTCCTATCTACTTTATTTTCACTCCAAAGAAAGAAGAGTGTTTAACTGAGTCGATCTGATTGTAAATCTCCTCTCCAAACACACTCTTACTGTGTTTACTCCCCTGCTTCCCTGACTGTCTGGATGTTTGACTGTTGCCTGCCTGTCTGTCCACCTGTCTCCCTCTCGACTGTCACAGCGTCTCTCTGTTAGCCAGCCCCGCTCTGTCTAACGACTGCTGGCTTTAGTTAAGCCTTAGTTTAACATTAGCACAGGGAGACAATCTAAAACCACTTTCTCTTTGTCAGGAAAGCAACATAATATATATATATTATATTATATAATATATATAATTATATATATATTTTATAATATAATATACCCACAAAGTCTCACACACACACACACGCACGCACGCACGCACGCACGCACACTGGCAGCCACATCAGCCAGCAGAAGATTGACACAGTAACAAAGCCAGAGTTCATAAACAAAGAGCCCGTTTGTTTGGACTGGTCGGGGCGAAAAGATGGACAGCCAATAAAATGACTTGGCTCAAGAGGAGGTGAGGTGAAAGGTCAAGTGTTTACTGTTTTTTCAGAGAGTTGTGTGTGTGTGTGTGTGTGTGTGTGTGTGTGTGTGTGTGTGTGTGTGTGTGTGTGTGTGTGTGTGTGTGTGTGTGTCATCAGCTTTGGTGGTGGTCTTTAAGTAGTCATTTACTCCACGCAATACCCTCCACTGCCCCTATTTCCCTTTGACAGCTAAACACACACACATACATGCAATGTAAAGGACAACGGCACAATAACAGTCCCCCTCAACACACGCACACACACACACACACGCACACACAATATAGACACTATTCCCTACAACTGTTTGTATTTTACATTTTTTTTGAAGGTACATGAAGTGGAAAATTATTTTTCCAATCTTCCAGGGAAAGAAAAACAGCTCAAAATTAAAATTACCTTTCCTCCACACAGCTGATTCAAAAACACTGCCTAGTTATGAATAAGTTGTATGCATCGCTATTCAGTGAAAGCTGGCAGCAAGCGTGTTAGAATAAAGTGAACAAGTGGAAAAAGAGATGGTACACACAACTTGACAACACAACAAAAAAAGGACCATCAAAATGTTTCTTTGTCATTTTCAAATGAATGTCTCCAACATTTCTTTGTTTGTCTTTTTGTCTCTGTCTCTTGTTCCTCTACAATCACGATTTCCCTCTTTGTCTCGACACACAGTCATTTTCCTCACACTTAAAACGGATTTGGGATTTAGAGTTATAGAGTTTAGGAAAGCGAAAGTTCAGCTGAAAGACGATTTGAAACAAATGAAATCAGAATAAGGGAGTGGAAATCCAGACAAAAGAAAACAAATCGTAAGTGTGTCAAATATAGACCCATATAGGAGGCTGGGTCTGTCTTGGTGACATTCCCAATAGTATTTTAAAAGTTCAATTGCAGAAGAACAAACATTGAGAATTGATGAGTTCTGTTTCAGACCCAAAAAAACAGAAAGAAGTGGGAAGCACAAAACAAACCCATCACCGAGGTTGTGCACTCCATCAAGGAAGACAAGGAAGGCGGGAGAAGTTAAAACAAAGACAAAACTGCGGGGAGGAGAGAGAAGTGAGGGCAAAGTAAAAAGACAAGGTGATGAGACGGGGAAAGAGAGGCATGAGTGTGTTGTTTGAAGATGAGCAGTGTCCCTTGGTGACTCTCGCTCCCGCTCTCCTTCGCCTGCGCTGCCAGATTAAACGAGGATGGAACAGAGCGATGGGAGGGAGGAACAGGAGCGGAGGGGAAACGGGACGAGACGGGACAGGGGTAGGGGGGGGGGGGGGGGGGGTAAGTAGGCCTGGCACCCTGCTGTGACCCCATCAATCAACACATACATAGACACACACACACACACACACACAGGGGTATTCCCCCCCACCGCTAATGAGCTATTTACACAGAGGGTTATTTGTGCACATCTATAAAGCTCTGCCAAAATGCACACACACACACACACACAAATTATTATACAGACACACACAAGGGAGCACACACAGCAAGGTGTACTCAAAACTAGAAAAAATATAAGAAAAGTCAAATGATAAAATAAAACCAACATCTTCTGAAATATGTATGTGGGCTGCAAATATAATCAAATTATATGTATCTAGGCTGCAAATATCATCTTTGAAAGTACAAATGAATGCATCCACCCACACACACATATGCACATAATCCTGTTTTTAGCAGGTGGTGTGTTTTGTTTATCTGTGTGCATACATTGTATCTACTGGACGTACAGCTTGTCTGTATTTCCGTGACAGACATAGATGGTCGAGTAAAATCCTTCTCCATCCTCCACCTGTTCTGAGCTCCATTTGTATAATTGCAGAGCAGCTGGCTGATGGCTGTACTGTACACATACAGCCCCCGATGCTCACTACTGACTCCAAAGTAATAGCTGAAGAGCTGTTGGTGCAACAGTATGGTAAGCTCTTTTTTTCTGTCTGCATTTAGAACAGATCTCTATCTCTTCATTCAATTGATTGATTTAAAACTCATTTGCTTGATTTGTCTTTGTGTAAATCTCTGCACTGTACTCACAGTTAGAACACTAACAATAATTACAATATAATTAATATTGTCCCACAGAGTTACATGATTATCCATAGACGTAATGGACTGTCTTTATTTGCTGGTCTGCACTTTTCTCTAAATGAGAAAATAAGTCAAATTTGTTTTCAGTACACATCATCTCGCCCTCGTTCAATAGGGTCCAAGAGACTATACACACATATCTCTCTCTCTCTCTCTCTCTCTCTCTCTCTCTCTCTCTCTCTCTCTCTCTCTCTCACACACACGCGCACACACACACAAATCCGCCAGACCATTTGCTGCTCAGGAGATGCTTCATAAAATTAACAGTTTAATGGATTCACATTAACTTGCATTAAGGTTATATTAATTAAATGCTTGTTTCTTCACTTCAACATCCACATGCGGATAAACATCTATACTTTATTTAGGCATGTGAATATAATAGCATGCATGGCAAAATATAGGAGCACAATTGTGTGTGTTAAATATCATATCTTAAAGTCCAGTGAGCAGTTCATTTGTCATGTTATTTGCACGCACACACACACACACACACACACACACACACACACACACACACACACACACACACACACACACACACACACACACACACCCACACCTGTATTTAACAGTGGCATTTAAATGGTCTTGATTAAGAGGAAATGGGTTCAGGTCCTATGCATCTTTAATGATGCATGGCCAGTTAATAACAAACTTTATTGAGTATTACAGCTGCGTTTTATGATAAGGTCAGTGGGGCGACCAAAGGAGGTTCAATCACATTAAAAACAGGAAAAAAATCCACCCTCAATCACTCACTATTTTTCAAATGTATTGTTATACCCATTAAAAATAATGTTTATGTTATTGTAATCATGTTGGTCAATACGTAAAAATATGAATAAAAAACCGCCCCCCCCCCCCCTTTTTCACAATATGACAATCTTCTTACATTAAACACAAAACATTAATTACAAAATAATCTAGACATTTGTTCCCAATAACTACTGCAGAACTATATATGTGTGAACCCACACAGACTGTACACACAGCTTAAAGGGGCCAGGAACAACAGAGGTATGAAAAGAGAAGGACGAGACAGATATTTACACACACACACACACAACAAAGAGAGAGACATGCAGCGAAGAAGAAAGCTCCACATAACTTTCCAACACAAAGAGAGTGACTTTGACAAATGGCTATTTTGAAACCAGGACAGTTTGAGCCGGCACATACAGACCAACCCATGCTGTGTTTGTGTGTGTTGCAGAGAAAAAAGGCTTTGCCCTGGATAAAAACTGAATCACCCAGTCAGCAACATGACAAACCAATCTACTACCGCTGTTTGAAAAGCTGACAGGACCACACACACACACACACACACACACACACACACACACACACACACACACACACACACACACACACACACACACACACACACACACACACACACACACACACACACACACACACACACACACACACACACACACACACACACACGCTTCTTCTGACTATCCATTGTCCCTGATCTGTTTTATGTGGATGGGTGCATACACAAGGCATGGCTCTCAAGATACTCAATTCCCCAGCAACTGCAACAAAGTCCTCATATACACTCGTATCTTGATGCACAATGACAATAAGATGCTGTAAATGATATGGCTCAGTCTCAAGAATTATTGTTGTTGGATTTACATGAAGACTCAAATATTAGTTGTAGAGCTTTGGGAAATAAAGGATTTCCATTGTGGGAAAAGGAAAACTAATGAAAAAAGGCCAACACAACATTCACTCACAGGGAGTGGAGGCAGACAAACCATTCAAATTACCCTTTGAATTTTATACCCCGTGTTGTCAACTGTCTGTGCGCATTTGCTGATGTTTTTCATATTGGGATGAGAGGGGCCAGTCATGGGTGAAAATAATGTAAACCCAGAGAAGCTTTGAAAGAACCATGCTTGAGAAAAGTTAAAAGCCTTCATGGATATGGAATGGAATCTCAAGGTGACTAAGAGACAGACAAGGAGACAGAGCAGCAGAGTGAAATAGCAGAGAGAGAGAGAGAGAGAGAGAGAGAGAGAGAGAGAGAGAGAAGTCAACAAGATAAGAAAATATAAATCAAATATATCTATATAATGAATATAAATCATCCTAATACTGTGTTCATGTTCATATAACTGTTGTGTTTTGTCCGAATATTTGGACAAATTGTATGTTGATGCTTTGGCAACATTATTTAAACTTTCAAGCCAATAAAGCTCCTTTATATATTAGAGAGAGAGAGAGAGAGAGAGAGAGAGAGAGAGATGATTAACAGTAGACCCTTAATCATGCACATGACTCCAGCATCTGA
Source organism: Gymnocephalus cernua (assembly GCA_023631565.1). NCBI lineage: Eukaryota > Metazoa > Chordata > Actinopteri > Perciformes > Percidae > Gymnocephalus > Gymnocephalus cernua. The sequence continues at coordinate 17,518,041 of CM042425.1, forward strand.
CTGGCAAAGTGCATTTCCATCCTATCACGTCCGCTTCCCTTCTGTCCTTGTTGTTGCGGTGGCTCCCAGTGACGTTTATTGAACTTTTCTATGAGTGCAAAATAGGACAACTATGGCATTGCATTCCCACTCCTTTGAGTCTGTGCATTTCCACATAAATGACCGTGTGCTAGAAACAAGTCCAACAAGCCGTCAGACAGAGTTACGACACGCACAGAGATGAGAAGGGTATGTATCGACTTGTCTAACTCTCGGGGTTACGGTGAATAAGCTAATATCCCAATAAGTCGGTGTGTTCCTTTAAGAAACTAAATAGATTCATGTTTGATCACTTCATTAAATAAGCTGATATTTAACTCCAAATGGATCATGATTGGGATCATTCTAAACTCAAGCTGAAACAGTTTTTAATAGGATATTTACTGGTACATTGTTTTGTGTTTTGTATTGTTCTGCATTTGATTTTCTGTTGTGTTGTGTGTATTTGTATAAAAGGCCCATCTCGGGACTGCTGTTGCAAACTAGCTTTGACTAACTCCAACTCGGATCCACCAGCATGTTCGCATCAGGTTGTGATTCAACAGACACCTTTCCCAGAACTTAATTATTCTAAACTCCATTTTTGCCATGACATGATGTAAACTCTTCTAAATCATTTAGGCCATTCTGAGTAGCACTGTCTATGCACCTCTTGTTGTTTTGCGTGTTCTAAAACATCTGCAAAAGAATGGCTGTCAATTTCAACACATCACATCGGTAATTGCAGTTTGGGCTGACAGATATTGTGCAATTTTCCATGTGAATAAAAGGCAAGGAGGAGAGAAGTGTAGTCTCAGCAAAAATCAGGATACCAGTGTTTTTCCTGAAGAATTGTAACTGCATACATTTAAGTGCTTAAATACTACCCATATATTAGTAATGCAAAATCGTTGTGACAATATCGCCACTACAACATGCTTATAATGTTTTATGTCACATACGCAGCTGTCGATATACAGTAGGACAGAGATCAGATAGAGATGTAATCTCAAAACATGTCTTCTCCATCTCATCCCAGTCAATGTTAGAGACAAGACAGGACACCTCATCCATTTAACATGAGATGTAAATATCACCGGAGAATTTTATAGCGGCCAACGTGTGCACGGGTGTGAAGGAGATCATTCTAGAAAGAGAATATGTATGAGTGGACGAATGAGAGAGAGAAAAACAGTGAGAAGAGGAGAGGAGGTTCTAGAGATCAAAATGTCAGGAGGGCAGAAAAGTATGCAGAAAACAGGAAAAAGTAAAGTGTACAGGTTGGTTACTTTTCAATGAAAGAAATATAAGGATGAATGGTAACTAGGTAAAAAGAAAAGACAACAAATACAAAGGAAGAGATCAAGGAAAGAAAGAGATGTAGGTAAGAGCATGCCAATAAAATATGTTGAAATGAATTGCGTTGACAGCAAAGGGAGCAGAGATTGGGGGAGAGAAATTAAAGAGAGACCGAGGGAGGAGAAAAAAACAGAAAAAAGGGAAAGAGATACAGAGATGTAGGTCTTTAAAGGGGCAGGCAGCATGCAGTCCAAGCCCCAAGGTAGATGAAGGGCCAAGACTTTTATGAAAGGGCCTGTTGTCACTCTCAGGACACACACACACACACACACACACACACAGACATTTCTCGACATTAGAGGAAGGCGCTGAAAGGTCCCATGGGCCAGGGCCTTGAAAGTTCATGTAATCTGTCCTGGAATATGTGTGTGTGTGTGTGTGTGTGTGTGTGTGTGTGTGTGTGTGTGTGTGTGTGTGTGTGTGTGTGTGTGTGTGTGTGTGTGTGTGTGTGTGTGTGTGTGTGTGTGTGTGTGTGTGTGTGTGTGTGTGTGTGTGTGTGTGTGTGTGTGTTACTCTGTTTCAACTGCCATTTCAATAATTAAAAACAGTCTCATTGCACTGGACTGCAACTGAACTTGACCAGAGTCAAGTCATATAGAAAGCACTGCTTTACCTGGTTTGAGAGTTTTAACAGCAGTAAACTCAGCGGTTTGATGAGGAAGATGTGAGAGTTTTAATTTTGAAGCAGAAGTCATGAACTTGAGACTGTTTCAAAGCCTCTGCCAACGTGTTTGAAACTTGAATTCAACAGGAACCAGTAAGCTCGATAGACATTTTTTATGATTCATCCAGCAACCTTCACAGAGAAACTGAAATACACCAAATATGTTACACTTTAAATAATCATCTTACAGTAGATGTTTTCCTCATGAGTCAAGAGTTGGGGGAATATTTTTAAGACCATTAGTCTGGATTTAACTTCTCCATAGTACTGGCTCCTTCCTCTCATTAACAATGAAACAGACGGGACACCTGACACAACCATGAGCTGAGCAAGCTGTCCGAGCTGCTATAGGGAGCTGCTCACAAGTTTAAAAAAATGGCAAAAGCTAAAGCTATAAAGCAAAATGTTTAATCCATTATGCCACTGGTACTACACCTTAAATGGGTTTTCTGTGTCATGAACAGCTAGAGCTGCAACAACTGGCACTGAGCACAAGCATCAGCACCACTGACTGAAAAAATATACAGTGGTGCTAAATGGATACAGGTCCATACATGCACATAATGGACTAAATTTAGCATGCATTTACATAATCTGCTATGAAGAGTTTTCATTTGAAACTACCAGTACTCTGAAGAGGTATACAGAACTCACTCAAAAACAGGTTCTGTTGTGTTGAATTGACTATTTGGGAGTGATGCAGTGTGAGTTGTGGAAGTTGAATACTGCTGAAATAGAAGTTGCAGAACAGGTTGATGTGCTGCTGTGGAGCTGCACTTACACTGAGCTAGCTAAGGGGCTGCATATTCGCATAAATAGTCTATAACCTATGCCTTTTTTTGTGTGCTTGATGTCACTTCACTTGTGTGCAGCCATTTTGCACCAGGGGAGTTGGCGGTGTTTGACTGCTATTCAGAGAGGTCTTAAAGCTAGTGGAGGTGACACCAGTGCCCCTTGTACCTCTAAATATTACATCAGCTTCGCCCCTGTGGGAAACCTTTCTGAGAGTCCTTTAGCAGTGCTATTTGTGTCTTTCTTTCTCATCCGTCTTAATCCGTACTCCCTCTACAGTAGCATCTTCTATTTCCCCCTCTGCACAAATATCTCTCTCACTTTTCTCTCTGATGTTAGCTTCATCCCAAACAATCTCAGTCTTTATTGCAACTACTGAACAGTTACCTATAAACTCGTATATTAACTTGGTCCAATTTTTTAGGTCTCTAGCCCTATATTATTAATATTATATATTAGCTGACTAAATGCAAACTCTCTGAAAAACAAAACAGTTTTGGTTTCTTCCTCTTTGAGTTACATGCTAACACTTGCTAACCCCATGTGTTTCCAATATACAACCCCAAAAAAGTTGGGACAGTATGAAAAACACAAATAAAAAAAGAAAGTAGTGATTTCTAAATGTACTTTGACTTGTATTTCATTGCAGACAATACAACAGCACATAATTTAATGTGTTCCTCATGATTTTTATTGTTTTTGTTTCAAAAAAACAAAATTCCTATTTTGGTTCTTGCAACACATTTCAAAAAATGTTGGAGCAGTAAAGCATTTGAAATGTTGCCATTCCTTTTCACAACACTTAAAAGACGTTTAGGGACTGAAGACACCAAGTGATGAAGTGTTTCAGGTGTAATTTTGTCCCATTCTTGCTGCAAACAAGTCTTAAGGTGGGCAACAGTACGGGTCTTCGTTGTCGCATTTTGCGCTTCAAAATGCGCCACACATTCTCTATTGGAGACAGGTAGGGATACAGGCAGGCCAGTCAAGTACCCGTATCCTCTTCCTCCGCAGCCAGGACTTTGTAATGTGTGCAGAATGTGGTTTTGCATTATCTTGTTGAAATATGCATGGACATCCCTGGAAAAGATGTCTTCTTGAAGGCAGCCTATTGTGCTCCAAAATCTCTATGTACTTTTCAGCATTAATGGTGCCATCACAGAAGTGCAAGTTACCTTTGCCAAGGGCACTGACACAACCCCATACCATGACAGACCCTGGCTTTTGGACTTGTTGCTGGTAACAGTCTGGATGATCCTTTTCTTCTTTGGTCCGGAGCACACGGCGACCATTTCTCCCAAAAAAAATACCTGAAATATTGATTCATCTGACCACAGTATACGTTTCCACTGTGTGATGGTCCATCCCAGATGCCTCCGAGCCCAGAGAAGTCGATGGTGCTTCTGGACACTGTTAACATAGGGCTTCCTTTTGGCAAAGTACAGTTTTAACTGGCATTTGTGGCTGCAACTACATATTGTGGTACTTGACAAAGGTTTGCCAAAGTTGTCCTGAGCCCATGTGGTGATATCGCTTATAGATGCATGACGATTCTTGATGTAGTGCCGCCTGAGGGATCGGAAATCACGGTTGTCCAGCTTAGGCTTGCGCCCTTGTCCTTTACGCACTGAAATTCCTCATTCCTTGAATCTTTTAATTATGTTATGCACTGTTGAAGGTGAAATAAGCAAATGTCTTCCTATCTTTCTTTGAGGAACATTGTTTTTAAACATTTCAATAATTTTCTCACGTATTTGTTGGCAAACTGCCGATTCTCGGCCCATCTTTGCTCCTAAAGGACTAGACCTTTCTTGGATGCTACTTTTGTACCGAATGATAATAACAATCACCTGTTGACATCACCTGTTTCAAATCACATCATTATTTAACCAATTTACCTGATTACTAGCCCTAAATTGCTCCTGTCCCAACCTTTTTTGGAATGTGTTGCAGGTCTGAATGACAGGAAAGGATGTTACAAATGAAATTAAGTTGACCAGACAAAACATGAAATATTTTGTGTTCACATTGTCTGCAATGAAATACAAGTCAAAGTACATTTAGAAATCACTACTTTCTTTTTGTATTTGTGTTTTTCATACTGTCCCAACTTTTTCTGATTTGGGGTTGTATTATCTTGTTTTTGAGAGCACATTAAGAACTTTCAGAAAGTATTCATTGCACTCTTCTTCTCTGCCTTTCACCTGCTCGAACAACAAAATATAAAATGTTCAATGTAATTACCACAATTGGCTTGGTTTTATGGGCAGATGTTTATTATGTGACCACTGAAGATGAAGAAGCCCACACACTGCCTTAGAGGGCAACCACATGCAGTTATTGCACTTTCTGTATGACCACATACGTTGCTTATAATTACTGTAAGACCACACTTTTCATTATCAGGCTAATGAACTAAACAATGTTCAAGTGAGCATGTGGGCAAAAAGTGTGATATAAAATGTTGTGGGTGTTATTTCTCAGACATCTCATAAGTAAATGTAACGTTTTATATGTCAGTGTAATTAACAATAGCTATTGCATTTTTCTGTCATTGCACAAGAAAAACTACTAATGAGCCAAACAAACCAACTGTGGGAAAATGCCATAAGTAGTATGAGTTGAAAATCTGTTTTTAAGTTGACTTTTGTGCATACCATGTGATTACAGTACAAAAGAAGCTCATAACATGGAAAATATTACCAATACAGTCCAGAGTTCTTGTGACTTAGCTTGACACTAACTGAACTTCCTCAATAAGTCATTCAGTCCAAATAATAGCAGCTGTTGTGCAATCACACAAATAACCATTTACCACTACATAGCACCGATGTAACGGCAAACACTGAAGGCTGTATTAACAGAAGGGACAAACTATGTTCTCTCTCTTCTCAGGTTTCAGAAAGCAGCTCTGGCTTTGACAAATAGATTGTTTGTTTTTGTTTTACAAAAAATAAAAAATGTTGTTTTTGTAAAATAAAAAAACACACATACACACACTGACTTCAAACCTAGCTCTCGCCCAATTCTAATCGAGATTCAACCAGTTTGAAGTTCAAAAATACTCTGTTCAGCTACAACTCATTTCGATGCAAGCTGTGAACAGAATCTCAGTGTTCAGCCACCCAGCCCCAAGTCTGCAACCCGCTGTCTTTCCTCCATCTCTGCTAGAATGGATGTCAATGACACCTACTGTACTGTATGACCACACAAGATAATGAGCACATTCATACGACTACTGTGATAGCTGAAACCACAGTACTCTAATTGGGCTTACAGTGGGTTACTGCAACACAAGCCAGCATACAAAGAAACCAAAACAACTTAAAAAAGTCACAGTAAAAGAAATACCCAAATTGTCTCCATATAACAGGAGCTTGATGCTATCATTTAAGACCACACTGTATTTGACCACACAAAGTTCATGCGCTGCCACAAAAAAATAAAGGCACCGGGTGTGTAAGCGAACATAATTGGCCTCAAAGCAATCAACCCCAATTACCTAGCACCGTAATTGGCTCCAGAGCAATCAACAAGGCAGCTATCATTAAGTGTGAGCAGGCACCAGCATGCCCCTGACACTGCTTATCTCTGCAGTTTATCTGCCGGGGTTAGTTAAAGCTTTGGCTGGGGTGAATGGATAAGGACAGCTGTGATTAATGACATAATAATGCACAGCTTTGTATTCTATACATGTAAACGTATCATCCATGATGATTCAACTCATATTTATTGGTAATGAACACATCATTACACGAATCAGTGTTTTCAATGATTGCTCCCACTAATGGCACAAAAAGATGCCTCGTTATGTAGGTGCATGCTCCATACAGTACTGGCAAACAATCGCTTAGTTTTTATGAGGTGACTCATTCACTTAAGACAAATGTTACATGAGCTGCTACGGGGCTGTTGAAAGATGAAGAGAGAGTGAAAATGTCAGTGGAATTTTCAGCTGTCAGGTTGTTAGCACATATGTTAATATGTTGTATATGTTGTAAGAAAAAAAACTTGAAGAACATCTAAAGCAGAGCTACAAAAGGAGCACTGCCACAAAGGTAACTGCGAGTAAACAGATATTGAACTCTCCCACCCTCAAGTTCAAATATGCTTTATTTGCATCTCACACTGCTAAAATGTCCTGTGGGAAACGGCTTCCCCTGGGAGAAATGCAGGGCATCTCCATCTACCTACCAACAAACCTCAAACACACTTTTCTGTACAGTCTAACGCAAGTCAAGCCGACACGCGTTGGTGTATTTTTAAATGTCTTTTTTGTAACCTGTGCCTGGATATGGTTTTTGTATGACTTGTTTGGTCATCACTCTTCCTCCTCTCTGTGAACTGTTGTGTTGACTGTGTCAAACGGGAACATTCTAGGCCTTGGTTTTGTGTGGTTGTTGCTATAGCTTGCGTTGTACATGTGTGTCCAATCTGTATCTGCTTGCCTACAATTTTATTTACCTATGAATTCTTGCTTTCTCTCCTCCTGTGAATTGCCTTCCTCTGTTCTACCAATCTCCTAATTTCACAGTTTATGTATCCAACATTTTCATCTGCCATGAAATATTGACTTGTTGCAGACAGGCATAGATGGAAGGATGACATACCGAATTGTGCACAATAACATTACTTTAACTCTTGTTTGAGTGTATAATCATGTACGATTAACTGTCTGCCTGTCCTTTTTCTGTCAATCTGGCAGGATTTGTTTTTCTGCAAAGTCGTACACATCTCTCTTGTCCTTTATTAATATTGCTTGGGAACCATCTCTCCACATGAGGCAAAGGAGGAACTAGCTTTGTGTGATCCGTTTAATCAAATATTTTTGTGTTGCAGTTTCTTTCTATATCTGTGGGTGAAAACATTAGAAATATACAGTAAGTATATCTAGAATCCACACTAGTGGAATGGCTCTATGGATGGCAATGTCTGTCTGTTGGTCCACTTTAGTCCAGACTGAAATATTTCAACAACAATGGATTATCATTAAGCTTTGTACAAAGGTTGACATTTGTGGTTTTGAGTTTAATGTCTCTACAGATATGGAATGGGTTGTCATGACATTTGGTATATACACTCAGAATGAATTATGTTGACTTTGATTATCCCTTAAAAGAGTACCGTCAGACTCACCATGGATAGTTAGAAGAAATAATCAAAATCGCTGCAGCAGAACCATAGATATTTGTTTTTATCCCATGGATTCTTTCTCTTTGTGAAAACCTAGTGAACACATTTCCCACAATGCAACCACCTAAATGCCGTCACCAGGTCAACATTTTTATGTGTCCAATACTTTGGTTTATGACCAAATGTGCGAAAGGCTAATCAAACTTTGTGTTTAGTGCTAATTACCAAATGTTAGCATGGTAACACACTCAACTAAGATGGTAAACATGGTGACCATTATACCAGCATGTTGGAATATTCAGTGGGAGCATATCAATATACAGTAGCATTTAGCTCAAAGCACCACTGTGCCTGTATACAGGAAGACAGAGCTGCTATCTTGGCTGTGGACTGTGGATTATTGTTCTTATGTTAACATCAAAATGTGACGAGTAATCTGGGTTTTTACTGAGAACACTGTTTTTGTGCATTAGTCCCATGGATCCACATTTACACCACCTGGCAATAAAGTTTGTCATTGAATCTCTCAATGAAGAATAAACTGGCAAAATCAAAAGTAACAAAAAATTTAATTGTAGATGTAAAAAAAAAAAAAAAGTCATTGCATGTTGACATAATATTTTTTGTGAATATGGTCTAACTGCTCTTCTTTTCCCCTTGTATGACTTTATTTCTGTGGCTGTTTTGGACTTTACCTTCTCACCTGTCTTCCTGCAGCTGACCTTTCAGTCATCAAGGATTTCAACAACCTTGAACGTCCGAATCTTTTTATAAGTTGGAAACAAGAACACCCAGATATAAAAGCTTGCACCTCAATAGAGGGTGAAAAACTGACCAATCAGGCTTCCCCAATTCCGATCCAAATTAAATATTTATCGGTCATAATGTATAATTAACTTATTTCTTCCTCAAAAAGACAAATGCCACAACTTGAAGACTCTCTTAACAACTTTCAGCTTCTCTGCTTACATTTTTCGGTCTTCAAAGTGGAATCATACATCTTCCATTTTAAGCTTCTCCTCTCAAGTCTACACTAATTGTAAAATGGTTTGGAAGATCTTTGATGTCTGTCTGATGTCTAAGAGAATTCGAAGAAGCCACAAACCACTAGACAGAAGAAAAGACAGAGAAAGTCATTTACTGAGAATTATTTCTTCGTTGAAAGGAGAGAGGGAATAAGAAGGGGAAGAGAGGAAAGGAGAAGACGTCCAGAACAAATAAAATTAGAGGGTAATTCAGGAGTTTTCCAGTAATCAATAAATCAATGTTTACAACAATCGATAAGATAGTAAAACTAAAAGGGGTTAATTTATTTTTGATTATTGTAGGCTTTAAATCAGTGCGCTAGTTATTTCCCAATGTTTATTCAGCTGTGTCTGGCCAACAGCGAGTGTCGCCATCATTACTCAAGATGATAAGAATAATATGTCATGCTTGATCGTTTTAACTAATACATTTCACAGGCCAGAAATGCTCTCCTAAATGTTGACTTTTCAAGAAGCTAAGAGAATTAAAGATTTCGGAGGATCAGGTTTGGAAATTACTTTATAACGACACAATGATGGAGAAGATATTTTAGTCCAAAAGAAAATGCAACTACTTTTGAACCACACAAAATCTTCAAAACTGCAGATGGTTTTTAACTGACAATGCTTTTTATTGTGCAAATATCCATCTTTAAACAACTGAAAAAGAACAGCACATAAACTAGCAGCGCCTACGAATAAATCAATTTGAATGAAAGCGCAGACAGCCCTTGTGTCTGTGTTGGTGAAGATCTTACGGGTGATGTAAATCTCGGTAAGAGATGAAGAGAGAATTACTCCATTGTTGGATTCAAGCTATAAAAAAAAAAAGAAGAAGCATTTGATCTGCTGTAAAACGTGGATAAGAACAGGTCTGTTGCATTTTCAGGTGGCATGGTAAGATTTTACTTTTTTTAACTCGACACAGCACTCCTCTATTTGCTTTGCTTGTCCTCTTGTTCTATTATTCACTCTCTGATTCGTTTGATTCTGCTGTACACTGTCTCCTGCTGTATCGCTCTGTCTGCATCTGTATTCCCATGAGTGTGCTCAGATACAGTATGTCTCATTTAGTTTCTATTTCTCCTTCCCTCCTATTGTTGCACAAGTGCCTCAGTCATGTAGTACCAAACACTGAAACTGGAGAATAAACTGAAGGAGTGAAAGAAGAAGCAAAGGACTGCTAAGATATATTTTTTTAGTTTGGTATTACATATGTTGCCATAAAGCTATTTTAGTGGGTACTATGATGTGACTTTTTAGTCATTAAATATTCTACAATAATCTACAATCATCTGTTCAATTCAAATTCTTGCCCCTGTGCCTTACAGCAAGGGGGCATTAAAAAAAAGCACTGTCTGTGTGTTTTTTCAATGTATTAAACACAACTGCAATGTAACATTAGATGGCTACTCAAGTAAGAGTGACCAAAAAAATGACCAGAACACAGATTGAATTTTGCCTGCCACAATGTGCGCAGAGGCAAAAAGCAGACGGGAAAAGAAAACAGCGGGCAATTGCGCCCCCAATTAAAGTGGCTAGAAGGCTAACAAGAGAATTCCACAAGTTTGAAAATTATACAGTATTTTATCAAACATTTCATTACCTTCAGAGTTCAATATGATTTGCAAAGCACATTCGACAAGGTCAACTTGCAAATGGCAGCAAAAGGCTTACGTCTTGCCGCATTCCTCGTACAAATTAATGAGGAGCGAAACCCAGACTCGTATTTTAGGATTGTACACAAAAGCTGAATTGAATGTAATTTGAACAAATTAAAATAGCTGGTTTTGTGCGACCGACGGTCTAAAAAAGATATTCAGTTTACAATAATTTAAGACGAATCAAATACTCAAAATGGAGAAGCTGTAACTAGAGAATGTTTGTCATTTTGCTTAAAAAAAACAACTAAAAACGATAAATCCATAATAGCTGCAGATAACATTTCAGTCCAATGAAGCAAGCATCTATTACAACTCAACTATTACAAAGACGCACTAGCAACAGCCAAGTTTGGGTTGGTAAGACAACCATTAAAACACCATACCATAGGAAAAGATCAGAAGCTCCTCTATCTAAATGTTTGGTAAAGCTTTCTGGGCCCATGGTAACAACAAACCAACATGTCGGAGATCACAGACAAATAAGTAACAACGTATAAAAGAAGAATATAAGTCACAAGTCATTACCAAATATGGTCAGACCCAAGTTTATTCATTTAGAGGCGGTGAAGGCAGTAACAACCGATGTTGAATGTTCTGTCACATTGAGATGAGTGTATATTAAAATGAAAAATCTTTAATTTAAAACGTCCGGGAGTGGAGGACAAGCATCTTTTCCACTTTCTACTCTGTGCTCCATCAACAAACCAACACATTCCCCGGTGCGAGTAAACCGAGTCTGGGCAGCCTGATTCTGAGCTACAAGAGAATTTCCACACCGTTTTCCGACCATTTCAAATGATTCAGCACTGTGGTGGACACAGTTTATCTGAGGGGTCACAGCTTCTGACTGCAACAAGCGAGTTCTCAGGAAGAGAAAAAAGTACTGGGATGGTGTGAAGTGGCTGTCACCCCCAAATTACTCAGAAACAATTACAGCTGACTCAATTTCCATTGTGAATTGTTTAAAACAAAAAGGAAGAGGCGCAAACACATGCTCGCCCCTAACTTGCAGTTTCAGATGATTCAGCAGCCATGCCAGCTGAGGTTATCTGATATGACGCACACTGCGCTCTGCAGAATTCAAACCAGCCAATTAATAGGCATGCATATCACAAAGATTAGAGTCCATTAAACTGTAATCTAATCTAGTGTTTAAGTCACAGAGAATATTTCAAGATCTGTGGATTCTACCAAGAAAAACTCAGAAGCAGGATCCTCACTGGGGTCCTCTAAAATTGAACAAGGCACCTTAATTGGGGTCAAGACCAGTCAAAATCCTCATTAGACCAGAAATAGCCCTCCTGTCTTCTATCAGGAGGGAATAGGACACACACAGCTACACTGTCAAGTGTAGTTACAGTAAAAGCATCTTTTGTAATCAGCTGTGTAATTGAGAATTAAAGCATACAAGATAAAAGACACAAACATCAAGATCCGCCATCAAAGCCTGCGCGTCTCTTACTTTTATGTTTGTGCAGAAAGAATTGCTGGAGGGAAAGTGATTTGTCTCTGTGTTAATCTGTTAACCAGTTTCTCTCTTAATCCCCTTCCTCTGTAAACTCTCTCGTTGTGTGTTTCTGTGTCTGTCTGATGTATTGTTCCCTCAGTTTGGCCAGCTGCTTTGGCGGTCTTCAGTCTGCAGGGGTGAGCGTGTGTGCGTGTGTGCGTGCGCGCGTGCGTGCGTGCGTGCGTCTCAAGATACAGTACATAAAAGTAAATATGAAGCCCTATGAACTGAGCTGTGTATTTAAGCATTCTGTTAACACTGCAACAAAGTAATTTATCATTTTGGCATACTGCATATAAGACATACTTATACCCAAAGGGCTGATGCTGCTAATAGACTATAGTGATCTGAAGCAAAGAAAAAACAAAGTAGCTGTGCACACATTGGCTACTAGCCAAGTTAACCTCATGCACTTTAAGATCACAGCATCAATTAAGATTGTGTGTAAATGACTGCAAATAAAAGACACAGAAGGAGAAAGCAAACAGAGAAAGAAACAAGCAACATTTGAATACTAGAAACACAGCATGGAGGAACAACATTAAATCAATACTCTTTCCACTGTAGTTATGCCAGGAGTGCTAATATCTGTAATACTTCAGTCAAAAGTATTCAAAACCACTCACAAAAGAAAATGATAAGAAAGAAGAGGAATTACTGTAAGAGGATAATACAATATCGGAAAGCTGTTTAATTCCGTTTTTGCTCTAGAGCAGTGATCGTCAACTGGCGGCCTGCGGGCCACATAAGGCCCGCCAAAGCTTTCTGTCCTGCTCGCAGAATAATAAGGAATTCAGAAAATGTGAAGAAGTAAATGTGTTCTGGTATTAAGCATTTCGAGCATTTAGAGCAGGTAACATTCCACAGGGAAAGCGTAAACCCGCCCCCATGTAAATGCATCTCTAATCACATTCCGATTAGTTTTGGTATTGCGGATCTAAAGTTAAGTCACACTTAAGTGGACAACACCCATAAACCAGACAAAATGCCATGCAGCTTCAAGCACAATTCATTTGGATACAAGCGTTGCATTTTGGAAGATAGACAGGATTCTAGGGCTGGGCAATATATCAATATTATATTGATATCGTGATATGAGACTAGATATGGTCTTAGATTTTGGAGTTTGTAATATCGTGATATGACATAAGTGTCGTCTTTTACTGGTTTTAAAGGCTGCATTATAGTAAAGTGTACTTTTCTGAACCTACCAGACTGTTGTAACTGTTCTATTATTTACCTTTTCCCCACTTAGACATTATGTCCACATTACTGATGATTATTCATCTAAAATCTAAGTATGAAGATATTTTGTTAGAGCACCGATTGTCAACCCTAGAATATCGCCGCAATATTGATATTGAGGTATTTGGTCAAGAATATCGTGATATCTGATTTTCTCCATATCGCTCAGCCCTACAGGATTCTGAACAGCAACGCCCGCGCTCCACACACACACACACACACACACACACACACACACACGTGCGTTACAACATGTAGCACATGTACCTGACTGGGAACGATAGATTATAAACTGCCACTGGGGCAGATGAACTAACGCTAGGCTCGTTACTGTAAGTAGGCTACAATAAAACCTTCGTGAGTAAAGAGTCAATACTTATCAATGCACTCACCTGTCTACAGGCATAAAAATGTAGGAAGCAATATTTCAATCTGCTCTGTCTGCTCAGTCCACTCTCGTCCACCGAGCTGTTTTATGCAAACGCAGCTCTACTCTGCAAATAGCACGACAAGCTAAAATGAAAGATGTCGGTTCTTAGTATGCCACGAATCTTGAACTTTGGACAAACTCTCGTAAACTTAACTGCTGACTAAACAAACCATCCTCTCCACTGGAGCCGTACATCTATGTATTATAAGACCAAAATAGCTGCATGTGGCTACTTAATATGCATGTGAATTACGCCATAATCATGTTTGCGTTCTTCATTCTTGATGATGATGCTGGTTGTATTATTTTGCAACAGCACTGTCTTATTGCTAATTAGGCATCCAGGACAAATGCGCAACCTGCTTATTAGTCCATTCAGCATTAAAGCTGCGGTTTTTCACAACTTTTCGCTTCAGGCTCTTTGACATTTTTACCTGACAACAGGCCTTTCCTTCTGCAAACATTTTCCACCAATCAGAACACTGCATACTACGTTTCTGTAATCACAGACTTTAACCATCACTCCTCAGTGAACTGCCTCCTAGTCTGAGATGATTTTCTAGTTAAAGAGCCAGTCATATCATTATGGATTTTCCAAGTTTTTTAGGAGTTTGCTAAAAAAATATATAGCATTAATTTAGTAGGAAATTGAAAATATCAAACAAGAATAGGCGTATTAGGTATAAATACATTTTATTTTCTTTATTTGAAAGTCTGGTCCCTTGAGTGTCTGCTTGGAAAAATGCTGGCCCTTGGAAAAATTTAGTTGATGACCCCTGCTCTAGAGTATAAAAGCAAATAAAATGATATATAGGAACAGACAACAAGAGAGAGAGCTCACAAAACACAAAGGCAAAATATTGAAATGTCCAAACTGTTTAAAGTGATGTTAAGTTCGTAAAGCAGTGAAGCAAAAAGCTGCTGAGGAGACAGAGCTCAACACAAGCAGCACGGATGACAGCTGATTTAGTTTCCAAGTGTTTATGTGTGCATGCATATTTGTGTCGTGCCTCTATTGTATGTGTCGGTTGTGTTCGAAAGTTGATAATCTGCAATTCTTCTCATTCATGGATCATTTTCTTCCAGAGCCTGGAACAATCTCCACAATCCAATTAAACTATAGTCAAGACCCTTCACACCCATGAAAAGCAAACATCCACCCTGCCAAGGCAAAGAAACAATGTGGAAATGCTATCAGATACAAGATACATTAACTGAATGCCTGAGAGATAGAAGAAAAAAAAAGTGTTTCAGGCAATTACAAGCAGCCAGATTTTGTAGTCCGGCGCCAGAACGGTTGAATGCATCAGTGCACACAGTGAGATGACATTTGCAATTTGTTTTGAGAGAAAAGGCACAAGAGTTTAGAAGTGAGTTAAGAAGTCAATACACTTGTGAGGATGATGGGCAAAATCTTTCAATTGATCAGTTCTGTTTTGGGGGACTTTGTACGACACTCTACAACTCTGAATTAAATTAGAAACAGGAGATTTGTACATTGGAATTCTTGTATGGTTTCCTTGGTCAATAAAAAAGTTAATAACAAAAAAAGGACAAGGACATTTAAACACAGCTCATCGGAAGTGTAATATAAACACAAGAGTAAACAGTGCATGAATTGAATTTGCAAGTCTCCATTATGAGGTAGTATTCTCTGAGGGCGTGTGCCCTGCGGTAGCGTGGTATGAGAATTTCTCTGAGTTTCAAAGTTTATTTTACCAAACAAAAACACACTTTTGTAAGATTTTTGTATCTATTTGTTATGTATCAGAGTTGTACAGAATATCTGAAGAGTAAATCAACCACTCCTTGCCGCAAGGCATCACATCCAGTTTTAAAGACCAAGCTGGGAATCAAAATGCAACAAGTAAGCTGACTCAACATCAACATCTTGAGTGTTCATGGGGCCAGACAGAAAAGTAAACTCTCTGCTGATGAGATCAGGCAGCCATGACGGCTCATGAAGTGACTACACTGTCTGCCACAATCAGCATTTCTGATTTGCAAAATTAAAGACAGCCAGTAAAGTGTCTGCTGAATAGCAACTGTTTCTGCCCATTTGATGGATGCATTTCTAATATTTATAAAGAGACATATTTTTTGAAAGCATTTGGACAATGCACCGTCCCTCTGCACAATAACATACTGTATTTATTTGGGGATTTTCTGACCATGGATAAAGGTTAAATGCATTAAGACAGCAGTCATATCTGTAATAAACATTATATATGGAGCAGATAGTTATTTGATCAATGGCTCACTGTCAGTACACACGCACGAGTGCGCGCACGCACACACACACACAGGCCAACATTGTACATACATAGAAGCAAAAAAGGCAGTTGATTAACATATATATTTCTCTTTCAGTTGAGACGCTTGGAAGTGATCAAAGCAGCAAATGCAGATATACTGTGCACTGTAGTCCAAACCTTGCCCAATACTGTAGTACAGATAGACCTTTGTGGCACTTAAGGCAGCTTACTGTGTGTGTGTGTGTGTGTGTGTGTGTGTGTGTGTGTGTGTGTGTGTGTGTGTGTGTGTGTGTGTGTGTGTGTGTGTGTGTGTGCGCACGCTCGCTATCAAAGGCTTCCTGCTTCCTTACATGCACAATGTATGCTGTTACACAACTTTTGACTAAAAATGATGCCTAATACCTCACAACCACACACATGTAATGTTTTCTAATCTTAACACTAAAGCACATGCAAAGCTGAGCACTCTGTACCCCAAACTGTATCATCTCTTCAGTAGTACAATATTCATCCTTAACCCTGTTTCCAGGTTGCTGAAAGTAACATACTCTACTTTTCCAATTGTTGCAGGTGCATATTGTGGATAGTCTGGCTAACATGGATAATGTATTATTATACATTATTATATAATGGTGTATTACATAGATGGTGAAGGAGCCATGCCCTTAAAAGGCAGGGTTAGTAATGTTGAAAAGCTAGCAAGATTTGAAAGTAGCATCTCCTCGGGCCTCCGTCTAACCTTCCCCCTGTCCTCGGGGCTCCAACCCACCGCTGCTTCAGAGCAGAGCGGAGAAAGGACCACCATTTTTCTTATGTCTCATTCACCGGTAAGCAAACGCCTAATATCATTGTACCAAATGTTTAAAACAAACATGAATACTTCTTGCAATGCGGCGATGATGCACAATGAGCTCAGGCTCATGTACAGGTAGGGTACGCTCAGCAGGGCAAGAAGGCATTTCATTGGTTCTTTCCAAGCAGACTGCAAGGCAGTGATTGGTGGGCGTTTTTACAGGATTACAGCAGCTACAGATGACAGATCTTTGTCACTCCTTTTTCAGAGTTATTTATTGCTGTTGTGGTGTAAAGACCATTTCAAAGAATATATAAAAAAGTGTATATTGTAAATAGTTACCAACCCTGCCTTTAAAGTTCAAAAGGAGAGAGGTACGCACATAAAATATAAAAATAAATGTGCTGGATCAAACATAAATAATTGAAACATTGGGAAAAAAACATTTTGAGGATTGTGCTATCTTTTTTGCATATTAAAATGCATATGTATTCACCATTTTGCTAAACCGTTTCCTTCACCAGTTTTCAATTGTTTAATTATTTGTTTTACACTTCTTTATCATCAGAAATATCCTATAAGTAGCAAAATGTATCTTGATTACCTATTTTTGTTTAGATTTTTGTCTGCCTGTTTTCCCTATCTCTGGGCTGGTTTAGCATAGACACGGCTGTAACTCTTCGCCTTCTTCTCTTTCCTTACATTATCTTAAAGCAATGATTACAGGTTTTATGGATTATGTTGGGCTGAGTTTATAGGTGACATTAATAATGAACTATACTGACACAAAGCTTAGCTATTTACAGGCCAAAAACTCTGTTTTCTGCATACTGTATATCATCACTGTGCTGTAAAAGAAGGGGACAATAAACCCATTCTTCTTTCTTAGTTAACTCTGCATTCACTTTTACTCCCCCACATTCCAAGTAGATGTATAAAACTTGAAATCGCTCAGCTCATAAAAAGACATGCACGCCCTTAATTTATGTATAAAACAACAAACACCCAGTGAGGCTTTAATTCAAGAGTGGAAACCATATAAAACTTTACAACAGAAAATTACCACAAAAATGTCAGTTTGTTAATTCCTGCCTACATTTGTACTTTTTTTTTTTACCTGAAAGTCAATTGTGTGTGTGTGTGTGTGTGTGTGTGTGTGTGTGTGTGTGTGTGTGTGTGTGTGTGTGTGTGTGTGTGTGTGTGTGTGTGTGTGTGTGTGTGTGTGTGTGTGTGTTATGTTGGCATCACTTTGAGCCAGTAGAAGGTTTACTGAGGTCATAATGCATTTCTTGGTCACTAAATACAAGAAACCATATCAATTCTGATATGTGTCTATGGCTATGACTGTGTGTGTATATGTGCATTTCCCTCTTTAGTGTGATACATATTAAATTCCCACTACACATTTATAGTCCTATGTGCATTCCCAGCATAATTTGGTCTGTTGCACTGGCTATCATTTGGGCCTGTAATGGGATCTGTACGATAACATATATTTCGTATTTAAGGAATGCAGTCATTGTCAATAAAACTGATAGAGTGGGGAGATAGGCCAGTGCTGAGCTATGTGTACACCGAAGCGATTTAGATACTTATGGGAACGTAGTGAAAAATACACACATATTGCACTCAACATATCATTTTGTGTCCTGCAGACATCGCATAGCTCCAAACTTCCATTATTTCCTTTATTGTAAGCGACGAATGTCTCCCTCGAGCAGATACATATTGCATGACCGTACCAATGAAACTACTTTAGAAAATGTCAAAAATGCACAAGTAGAAATGATAAAAACAAATCGCCCAATCGTTCTTGTTCAAATGCTGACAAGTTAGTCTTTTAGGAATATAACATTTCAATGCAATATTAAGTACATGCAGTAGGGGTGTTTGTATTAGCAGAATGCATTTGCAATTAGCTTTTTTTCAATGAATATTTAGTGATTTTAGCTAATATTGTCAGCAGTCTTTATGCTGTACCTACTCACTAAAAGAAGACAATGACAATATAAACCGGTAAATAAATTAGCTCTGGTTCTAAGCCTAATGAACTATACAAAGAAACATAGAACTGGAGATACTATGACTACCCCAAATTTCCCCCGATCTGGAAATCAACAAGTGTTTAGTGTGCTGAATGTTGCTGTATAGTTCATTGAAGAATGATTTGTAAAAACTGATGTCCTTAATAGAAAAACGTACACAGGATGGAGGATAGTGCTGTCAGGCTTACTTATGTTCAATGAGACACATGGATTTATTAGAAAAAATACATTCAGTCTGCTGTGTAGCACATTTTGTTTAGCATAACCATACAGTCGACCATTCGTTCAGACATCTGGTTCTCAGATACTTGATGCTTTACCATATTGTATTTAGAAAGCAGTTACATGTAGCTATGCCATCATCACTTCAACACTAAATTGTTAAAATGCATTTGAAAAGAAAACAATAGAGATTTTGGGGACAGAAAAGGAAAATAAAATGGGTTCTATCCTCCTGTTTTTACTTTCCTCTCAAACAAACCATTTTAATCAGTCAGCACAGAGGTGAACACAGGCAGGCCTCTGGCCCTCTGTACTTCTCTCCCACTCTCTTTCCATCTGTGTCTCTGCCTTGCTTTTAAACTGTACTGCTGGTGGCATAATGGGTGGTAGAGCAGGTGTGTGTGTGTGTGTGTGTGTGTGTGTGTGTGTGTGTGTGTGTGTGTGTGTGTGTGTGTGTGTGTGTGTGTGTGTGTGTGTGTGTGTGCAAATAAATCGACAAATTAACTGCTCACTGGACTTTAAGATGATATTTAAGTACTAAAATTGAAAATTGATTCGGAAAAAAAAATCTCTGTTAAGACATGAAAGAATTTGATTATCAATAAGCAGGATACATGCAAATAAAATATAGCCAACAAAGCCACTTATGTCATGCATTTTTTTTTTCTGATCAGGCTACCTCTCTCTAATGAAATGAAGAAAAACAAACAGAAGCAGACTATCTCCTCTTCCCGCTTAATCGAAAACGTGTGCTCAGGTCTTGAAAAGGCCAACTGTAAGTATATATCTAAGAACATAAAGACCCTTTACTCAACTCTCCCCTCACTCACTAATAATCTTTTTTTCCTGATTTTATGTGTGGAGCAATAATACTTGGAGAGGCTCAGAGTGAAGTAAGCAAAGGAGGAAACCAAGAGGAAAAAAGCCTCAAACTAATTTACTGCCGTACGCCTCGGTGCTCAGCCTGCGGTGTCCATCACTGCAAGCATGTTATCATCAATGCTAAAAAAGACTTGTTTTTAAAAAAGCACATCATTAAGTCCAAGTAGACTCGGAGACTAGGTATAAGTGAGGCACAGAAATGCCACATTGATACATGTGAATATGTACTATATCTTAAATTATACATTATATTATATATTATATAGGCTACAGTTTAAGAAGGAACAGGATGCAAAGCCAAAATTATACCATTCATACAAATTACATAGAGAACACACTGGAGTTAGGTGGTACTAAAACAGCACTGAGCAAAAAACAACTCTTCTATTATCCTATTTAGATTTCGATTTTAAATCGAAATCTATCGAAATTAAGTCACAATCTTGAATATCGAATAAAAAATGGAATAGTCGATACTGCCCATGTCACGTCCGGTCGGCTTGTCAAGCAGAAAAACCTTTTATATACTGTCTATGGGAAAAACACATGTGTTGAAGTGCTGCGAGTCAGTCGACTTCCTGTAACTTAGCTAGAGACAGTCAGAAGATAGCATGGCACCACGGATGCTGGAGACACATTGACAGAACTTGAGCCCCCTCCTCTTTCACTGAAGTGTGTGACAGTGTGGAAGTATTTTGGATTTTATGTTGACAACGTTCGCATTGTCGTCAAAAAAGCCACAGTTTGCAAGCTCATGTGCGTGTACCATATTCTGTGTGTTTACCATTGCACATTAGCCTAGCAGCTAGCGGATATTCCTTCTGCTTATAGCTTTATCCCAACAAAACCGCACGGTTGAATATCAGCCTGCATGCACGTTTTGTAGCCTAAACAGAGCAGCTTATGTTGGTTATATTAGAGAGAGCAACGATCAGCGGACTGCCCGAGTCGCTTTGTTATCGGTCTCCTCAGCAGCTGTGCTGGCTCGATGGTGTTTTAAACCCCCAATTTAGCCTTCAAGGCAGCGCAGCGACCGCCGTCTTCAACCGTAAGTGTCACTGCACGATCTGAGTCTCAACGCGATCTGAGTCGCGTCGAGTTGCGCATGCTCAGATTTAAACAATTTACGGCATAACGACAATAACGGAAGATGGGAACAGCAATAATCGAAGATATAGAAGGCAGAAATCATTTCAAAAACTTTTTAATTATCAAATGCTATCTATGATTGTTTGATTGCTAACGTTAGCTCATAACACCATTCCAGTAACAGCCGTTGTTGTGTTTGATTGCCAACTTGTAGCCAGCAGTGAACCAACTTGGTCATGTAGCTCCATTTTCACTGACTTTTTTATTTTTTATTAACTGGCGTGAGGGATCATGCCGTGAACATGTGATGTGTTACGCTAAATAATACATTACTGCCATTTCCATCTTCCATATCTTCGATTATTGCTGTTCCCATCTTCCGTTATTGTCGTTATGCCGTAAATTGTTTAAATCTGAGCATGCGCAACTCGACGCGACTCAGATCGCGTTGAGACTCACATCGTGCAGTGACAGTAACCATTGCCTAATCCTAGTGCCTTCCGGGCAGCGCTGCCTGGAAGACGACGTTGGGGGTTTAACACCAAACTCCGTGTGGTGCGAAGCGTCTGCCCTCAGGATTGTCTGTAAACTTTTTTTTTTCTTTTTACTTTATTGACAAATTGTCAAGTCTCCAATTGACTGAAGATATGTTATTGTTACATTATGTTGTTAATGTTTTAAATTTGACAATGTAATGTGGTACATTGCGAACAAAGGTCAGATATTATATTACATACAAGTCTAGTCTAAAAATGGCATAGCAACCTGTGCTTTACAAAAGAAGTAAAAATCGAGAATTGAATCGAATCGTGACCTTAAAATCGAAAATGTAATCAAATCGAGGATTTGGAGAATCGTGACACCCCTACTATTTAGATACACTCCCTTTCCCTTCCTACCTCCCTCTTCATCCCTCTCCATTTATTTTCTCCTCCATTTTCTCCTGTTCAAATACCTTTTAAGTGCTGAGACGGAGAGCAAATGTCCAAAACCACTTTCCAAATCCCCATGTGTGTGCTTGTCCCCATTTTTAAGTGTCTTTGTGTGTGGGTGTGTGTGTGTGTGTGTGTGTGTGTGTCAGAGAGAGGAAGTGAAGAAGAGAGTAACCAATATATGTGAGAAAATGTCAAGGGTTTTCCAATTTTCCGTTGTTCCATAAGACATCCTATAGCCTTCCAGAGAACCAGAGGGAGAGAAAGATTAAGTCAACAATATTTTGTAACCCAACAAACTCTTGGTTGGAAATTGTAAGCGCTGATTGGTAGACAGATTATTATCTGTCCCCTGAGTTGCTGGCTTGTGAGAACCAGGAAGAGGCACACATATCAGGAAATTTTTTACACACAAAATAAATGGTGTCCAGTCACAGATTCTGACTGTGGTTTGTGCATGTGCATGTTTGTGAGAGTGAGGCTGTGAGCAATAGCAAGAGAGAGAAAGTGTTGAAAGGTGAGCTCCAAAGGGAAAATCAAAACGGAAGCCATCCATGTGTTTCTCTGTCTGAGCCCTGTTTAATTTATGTGGGAGAAAATTCATGATTTCCCCAGACAGACAAACAAAGAAGAAGTTTGCTCCATACCTTTGCAGTCAAGGGCCCAGACAGCATATTGCTTAAGTATCCCACTATATACTTCACATAATAAAAAGTAATTTCAGCCAGGAGTATGTACAGTAGATATGTTCTATGTATTGTAAATACATGTGTATGTGTGCCTGTGTCTGTGTGTTGGATAATAAACTCTGAAGCAGAAACAAAAGCAACCATTCTTCAAGAAAACATGGGAGAAATGCTCCTTCTCTCAAACTCTTCAAGTTCTTAATTTTCCTTTTATTCTTGTAAAACAATTTCATCTTTCCCCCCTCATCCTTTACTCTTCCTTTTCTCTTTCCCCTCCCTTCTCTTTCCATTTTTTTTTTATAAATGTCCACTGGAGAGAAGTTTACGAGGCCTAGAGCATAAAACAAGTGCTCAGGGCGCTCACGCACTAAGGCATGAATGAAATTAGACATCTGTAGTGTTGCAGTCAAGCCCCAAACCCAATACACACTAAAAAAAGGGCCGTGTGAAAGGATAGCACACACACAAGAGCAGTGGATTTCATGTTTTGACTTACTGGATGTGACAGAGATCACAAAGTGCTCCAGAGAAAATGATCGGTACAACATACAGCTGTCAACTTATCACGAAGAAACATGTGATGACAAATGACAAGCCCAAGTCTATATGTGTTTTTGTGGGGCTTCCTTACTTAAAAGGTATAATATGCAATATGTCTGCATTAAAATGTCTAAAAACGACTATAACTGTTATATTTTTGTCAAGTTGTGTACTGACATTATCCCAAATGTTTCCAACTATCTTCAAACCCAGAGAAATCTGTAATTGTAATCAATGACACGGGACGCTTTGTTTGGTTGTAGTTACTCTGGCCAGGTTGCCCACCCCTAAGATAGTTACTCTGGCCAGGTTGCCCACCCCAAAGATAGTTACTCTGGCCAGGTTGCCCACCCCTAAGATAGTTACTCTGGCCAGGTTGCCCACCCCTAAGATAGTTACTCTGGCCAGGTTGCCCACCCCTAAGAGACTTCAGTCGGGATGAGAGCAGACACCATCCAAAAGGTGACACTGACGTGAAATATATTGTAATATTGTGGTTTAAGCTGCTGGCAGTTAATCTATGGCAATTATGAAAATGTTGAAAGCAACTGAAAATACCACAGCTTCTACAGTGTGGGGATATCCTTTTTTGTCTGTTACATAAAAAGGGAACAAATGCATGGGTGGGGAGTAAATAATACAAGGGAAATAGAAGGCCAAGGAAAGACAGTAAGAAATGTTAAGAAAGGAATATTTGCCGTAGCGCCTGTGTCACAACTAATGCACAAAAATCAAGGCGAAAAGTGACAATGACAGATAACAGATACAGATAAGCCACCCCCTCGTCTTATCACTCTGAAAGAGAGAAGTAGAGAATTAGAAAAGTCAGAGTTTAGACTACAGCAAAGTCAAAAAGACAGAATCCCCTGGAAACAAAGCTACAAGGTAAAGTCAGCCAGGGATGCAACAGGGAGAGAGGGAGAAAATGAGGATCAGGCAGAGACAGGCAGACTAGGAAATAATAAATATATAAAGAAGGAGAGAACAAGAGAGTGAAAGAGACCGTGGGAGATGTGAGATGTGGACTTTTCCCTTAGTGAGCTGGTATGATAGGATTATAAGAGCCTAATGACAATCTGTTACATTTCTGCCAACAGACTGAAGTTATCATGAAAATATATATATATATATATTCTCTCTCTCTCGCTCTCAATTTTAAGTTGCTTTATTGGCATGACAAAAAATACCTCTGTGTTGCCAAAGCATAACAACAAACATACATATAAACAACAAGGAGTAAATACATCTGATATAATAACAATAATACAACTAAACAGGATAATTATGACATGAATGCAGATACTAAACAAAGTCTGTGCATGTCCCTCTAAGGGTTGAAACAATAATAAATAATAAAAAGAATAAAAAAAGGAAAACAAGTAAATAAAAGAATAGAACCAATAAATATGCTAATATATACAATTCTCTATTTATTTTGTCTTGTATTGTGGCAGGAGAAGACATATTTAGCTGCTAGCCATGCCGTGCTTTGATTTCCCCTAATAAAAAAGGAAGCTTTTTGTCTTCAGTGTAGGTAGTGAAGCCTGGTATATGGTTTTCAAATTTTTGGAAATATTTGGTTCTTATGTCTTCATATTTGGGACATGTGCATAGGAAATGTAATTCTGTTAAAATATCCTGGTTGCAGTGTGTACAGACTCGTTCCTCTCTTGGTCTCCACACTTTTAAATGTTGACCTCTTTCAATTTCCAGCTCGTGGTCACTGACTCTGTATTTTGTTAAAATACGTATTTCTTTTCGATTGAACTGTTGAACTTTCGATTGAAAAATTCCACTTTCTCGAAACAAAAATTCAGAGTTCATGTAGTTAAAGTAGCCTTAGGCTTACGTCTTCTGTTGCCCCAAATAAAGCAATCTTGTGTCCTAGCGCATATGTGGGAGCATGTGTTCAATCCTGCCTGTGCCCGAGTCTTTGTCCACTGTAAAAGGTTGACAGAGGATTATGTGGGTCCCAGACAGTTGTGTTTGTCCTTCTTAAAAGCACCCAGAGGGCAAAAACTTTTCATAAAATTGTTTAAAGTCCATTCAGTGTGCACTCTACTCTGGATCTGCCTTTAGGGTGGAGTTACACTTTCAAATGGGCAACCATCCCGACTAAGTGTTGCCATCTGAGTACTGGTGTGTGTCCTGGGTTCCATCTTTCAGTAGCCTGGGAAGCAGAGAGGGTCGTGGGAGAGAGAGAGATAAAGAGAGAACGGGAGAGAGAGAGAGAGAGAGAGGGTGGGGGGGTAGTCCTCCCCTTGGTCACCGTGTGGTTTGTGGCTCAGCGCTCCCAGGCCGCTTCACATTCCTGCATCACATTCCTTCCCTTGCTTCAGCTCTCAGTTAACAGTGATCTGGGTTGGATTTCCCCAAATGCATCTTCAGAGCTCCATTATAAGCTAAAGTAACAATTCCTCCAGCAATGTTAAAAGCCCAGTGTAAAATCCTTACTGTACATAATATATTACACTTTACCACAACAAACCTGCCTGACAATTTATGAAAACATACAGAAGCCACAGGTTCCCCAAATGACACATGGTATGCAATTCACAGCCATGTAATCATCTGACTGCAATCTAACTGCCAAGAGTTTGGGGATTTTTGAAAGCAGCAGCCACAATCACGTTCTGTCAAGAAATTCAGAAAAACTGTTGAGAGATTTGGCATTGACATTTGCTGTGTGTGTCACTGTCTGGCATTTTCTTTTAACATACACACACACACACGCACACGCGCACACACACACACTTACCTGACACTTTCCACCAATATTGTCAGTCAGCCAACAACTTGCAGCAACAACAAAACGTGACACAGACTCCAAATCGAACCATAAGCCGCTTTTCTAATGTTTAATTCATAATCCAACACGAGCGTCCCGCTGCTACATGTTTAGTTCATTTCCCTGCTTTTTATAATTGGCTGTCTCACGTGTCAATCATCCGACTGGAGCCAGCTGGATGTCAAAGATGTGGTAATAGCTGATGAGGTGTGTGTGTGTGTGTGTGTGTGTGTGTGTGTGTGTGTGTGTGTGTGTGTGTGTGTGTGTGTGTGTGTGTGTGTGTGTGTGTGTGTGTGTGTGTGTGTGTGTAAGCTGCTGACTTTGAACACAGACTATCTAGAGAACTTGTGTTTGATGAAACAACACAATATGGTCACATGGATGTTGTTCCTGCAGAAGAAACCCTGTAGCAAAATGTGTATTCTTCTCCATTATTTTACAAGTGTTACTGCTGGAGATTAAGTGAGAGAATAGATGACAGATTTAAGAGAGATTGGCAGAAAATGAAAGTGAGCCTTGAAGTAAAGAGCTTATTTAAAAAACGTCCACAGCAACTCAGGAAAAATTCAATACATGAAGTTATTCTACTTCGTTTAAGAATGCTTGATTCTGATTGGCTGGGAGGAGGGCATTAACCCTGGCAGGTTGTCCACTGACTGAACACAGCGTCATCAAATAGTAGATCAATACGCCGCTTGTATTTTTTTTTTTCTATCACAGAAATTTCAAACATGAGGTCCATTGTAAAAATAAACCTTGTTTAAAAAAGTTTCTAAAATGTGTCGGAAATCTATCGGACGGTCAGTCGATACATAGTTACGCAAGCGAGATACAATGTAGCAACTAACGTTAGATGCAGCCTTGTGTGGTTGTTATAGAAACTAATTAACGTTAGCTACAGTTGAGCTAACGTTATTTGCCGTGATTCTAAACATTACAGTGTTTTAAAAATGGACAAATTCATTGTCAATTTTAATATATTTGGAGTAGGGAAGACATTTGAGGACTGGTTAAAGAGCGACGAGGACGACGGAATGACAAAAGAAACAGACAAGGCCCAGGGTACCCGTTTCCGAGATCTGACAGATGAGGAGCTGCGTACAATTGAACGGGGCCCTTGAATCAAACACGAAACAGGGAACTGCCTTTGCTATCAAGGTTTTCACCGAGTGGAAGAGCCACCAGAAGGATAGACTGACGGTGACAACTGACCAGGACACCTGCAGCGCCGAAGAACTAAACGATTTGTTAAGGCGTTTTTATGGTAAGCGCAGTAGGCAAGCCATACAGTGTGGCAACGATGACCGGCATCAGAGCCTCACTGAACCGTCATTTCTCAAGGTTCAATTGATATGCGGACAGTGAGATAAACTAGCTAGTGATCAGATGCAGCCTTGGGTGGTTGCTATAGAAGCTAACGTTAGTCACCGTAGTTCTAAAGGTGACTACTTTTTGAGGGAGATGAACTCCCTCAAAAGTATATATTTAATAAGCATGCAATACGAATAAGAAAAAGCCTAATTATTAAAGCATTTGAAATGTTTTATTATGTTGGCAAGCAAGAAGTAGAATAAACGGGATAATCACCTCAAGGCAGGGCAATAAACAGTTTGATATGCCCGGCTTGTGGAAGGTTACCGTAAGCCGTCCACAAGCCGGGCATATCAAACGGTTTATTGGTCTGCCTTGAGGTGATTATCCCTTACTTCATCACCCAGTATGTATGAAATATAGAGGAACTAGTTTCAACAAGTGCTACTGTCTGGTCAACTAAAGACTCAGAGGAGCTACTGTTCTTCAAAAGTAACACTTATCTCCTCTATGCTGTGAGATGGAGGGAGACAGAGAAGGTGACGAGAAGCCAAAGAAAGAAAGAAATAAAGACAGTGAGTCAGACTAATTGGTTCAGTGCTGTCTGCCCATTTGAATGCTAACCACCCTTCCTTCTGTCTCTGTCTCTCACACACATGCCAGATAAACAAGGACAAGTACTGTAATAGTACTGACAATAACTGACAAACGGGGCAGATGGTTATCTACCTACGCACGCAAACACAGAGATACTAATTAAGATGGTAGAAAGAGAGACACAAAAATGGTGCAAAGATAATCAAATGAGAGATAAAGAAATTAAAAAAAATCGTAGTGCTGATGAAGAGGACGAGTCAACTTTGGTGAATGCTGACACACAAAACTGTGCTGTTGACCAATAGCAAGCCATCTCACCAGTGCTGACCTTTAAGGGAATGAAGTGACGGGAAGCTATCATACTGTAGTAGCTGTGTTGCACCATCCAGTTTTATTTAATCCTCTTGTGTCGGAGTATAAGTTGCTCCACAAAAGAGGAATAGGTAGCAGACAGTTCAATGGTCCAAAAACATGTTTTATAAACGTGTGTCACGTTAGCGACGGAGCAGCTTGTGCTGTTGCTTTCTGCTAACTCATGTTTATTTTCGATCAAATTATTGACTGACCTGTGTCTGGTGTCACTTTTTCTATATTGTTCTAAGCATCCGTGACAAAAAAAAAATCTGATCTAGTGAGAAACAGATTTCTTTACGTGGCACAAAGCCCATGGAAGAAAGAAAAAGAAATAACAAAATGGAAAAGGTTGGCTTGAAGACATACAATATGGCATTAATTAGTGTTGACTCAGTAGCAAGTTACCACCCTGCCTCTGTGTTTGTGTGTGTGGGTGTAATACCACCCTCTCAGCTTCCACAGTAGCCAACAGAGGAACAAAGAAATCATGTGTTTCAAATAACCAACTCCAGCACTCAAGCACTGGAAATACTGTGTACATGTAATCACTACCGCATGTCAACAGCTACGCAAACACACACAGAACGGAAACACACAACTTGTCAATTTATACACAATAAATTGCATAGACAGGAACACACACAAACAACTAATCAAATCAATATGCAGATGACAAACACTCGTGAAAACTTGTAAAAATGTAACTAAGAGATTGTGGGATACAAGGAATAAATCCTTGATTACTGCTGCTCCTTATTACTTAATTGACATGGTGTGCGTATCTGTGTCTTTGTGTGGGTGGAGGGCTGTCTCGTATCAGACATTTCTAACAACATCCAACTGTTATATACTGACTGCCTTACTCACTGACTGACTGACTGACTGAAGAACTGGCTTCATGTGCAGAATTTTTAACAGCAGCTGTGAGATAGAAATCAACTCATTTTCCTCCCCTGTCCTCCTCTATGCATCCCAGGGAGGACATTATATCAGGCCAATGGTTCCCTGTCTCCTTCTATGTGCGTCAAGATAATGGGAATAGCACTTGAAATTTTCCCTTTAATTTCTGCATCCATCACCCTCTCTTTGCACCTTGTACTCTCTCTCAATAACTGTATTTCTTTCAATAAAACATATTTCTTACTGCAGAGAACTTAGCTCTTTAAAACTGAAAATAACTGTTGCAAGTAGGCTTTTGGGGTTCGACTGTACTGGAGTTCATGCAAGACTTACTTATCCAAGGGGTATCTTATTACGTCCATTCATCCTGGAGCAAGAGCAGTGTAACCTTTTGACTGGGGAGCTAAATCATGGCCATTATCCACCGGCAGTGCTCGTTATTCTGCACTCCCTCTGCGGGACGGAGTGGTCCGATTGACTAACTGTTCACTAAACTGTTTCCTTTACGTGGAGGGAAGCAAAGAGGGGGAGACGGAAAAGGAGCAGGATGGGGGAAAAAGGAGAGACAAAGGAAAGGCAGTGTTGGCAAATTGACTGTTTAACTGAACTGTTTTACTTTTTGGGGAGCGGATGAGGTACAAGAGATGGAGAAAGTAAACTAGAGAGGGAGACACGTGAGATTGATTAATACTGCCAAAATTATTTCCCTCTCAGATGAGGTGTCAATTTCCCAACGAATCCATTTCAGGCACACAAATGAATAGGGCCTTTTGTTCTATGTGGAAAATAAATTACAAGTAGAGGCTATCCTTAAAACTAAATACTAGATACACATAGGAAATCTATTTCCAAACCCAGTAATTCTAACCAGTTAGGGGGATTGACAGTAAGACTATGTGTGTGTGTGTGTGTGTGTGTGTGTGTGTGTGTGTGTGTGTGTGTGTGTGTGTGTGTGTGTGTGTGTGTGTGTGTGTGTGTGTGTGTGTGTGTGTGTGCGTGTTTAAGCATCTGTGACGGT
The DNA here is from genome assembly GCA_023631565.1 of Gymnocephalus cernua. Taxonomy (NCBI): domain Eukaryota; kingdom Metazoa; phylum Chordata; class Actinopteri; order Perciformes; family Percidae; genus Gymnocephalus; species Gymnocephalus cernua. The sequence goes on from CM042425.1 coordinate 17,548,290, forward strand.
GTCTCCTGTAAGCTGATACTTCCCCGCTGCTGAATATATGACATATGCCCAGGAAACAAATTAGCCAAACAAAAGAGTCCTGGTGTATCTCAAACCAAGCCAAGTGTGTGTGTGTGTGTGTGTGTGTGTGTGTGTGTGTGTGTGTGTGTGCGTGCGTGCGTGCTCTGGTAAAGACGTTTAATTTGTACAGGGCAACGGTTTAAGATTACGGATAACAGAAAGTTTAGGATAAGATTTTGTTTAATGTCCTCACAAGTACAGTGTTATATATGTGTTAGTGAGTATGAGAGAAGGACAAAGACAGGAATACAGAAAACAAGATAAAAACTGTGTGAATGTGTGTAATAGTGGAAAGCTGATATCAGACAATGTTGATGCATTACAGTCCAGCCAGCTGAAAGTTGAATTTTAATCCAACCATGCAGCCAAAGATGTGTGGACCATTTCCCTGCTAACTGCTGGGTTGTTATTCTGCTTCTGACTGACACCAGCCTAATGGCTGCTAATGGTTTCTAGTTTATGATGCATTCCTCTTCAAGTGAAAATATAGAATGCAATGAACGGTTTCTCTTTGCATGTTTTTCTTTCCTTAGTCTTTATGTCTCACGGATGAGCTCTGCCAGTCTTCTTCACTGACTGCCTTAGTCCCCCTGTAAGTTGTAGTTTCTTTCTTTCCCTTTTTTTTTTTTAAATCATACAGTTATACAATACACATGGTTGAAAATATGTTTGCCATCTCTGAAGTAGTATTGTAAATCCAAACTGGTGTAGAGATGGTCAGGCTTGCTCTCTAATCAGAATCCTTTGGATTGAGTCAAGACAAATTTTGCACACATACAGTATTGGGATTATTGATACATACTGTACACGGCAACAGTGGGAAAAAACTATGTAGCTTGTAGTTTAAAAAAAATATGGACACTGATTTAAATAAATACAGCTACAGAAGACACACAATATGTCCTTTCTTACAAATGTCCAGCACTGTGGTCTCATAACTTTATATTCAGGAGATCAGAGCTTTAAAATTTCACATTTAAAATGACCACGTCCCATGTAGGCAACAGCACATGTGATAAGTAAATAGTAATGGATCAAGCTTTGCTAATGTAAAGGTAGACTACAACTCATTAAATCTACTTGGGAATGATTATTATTCATAAAAAAGTTATGTCAAAAAACCCTGAAAAACAACAAAGTAGGTCAGTAAATGTATTCATTACAACATTACAACATAAGACGAAGTGACCTGTGTGTTGACGGGATGGAGTGGTTGGCTTGAGTTACCGGTATGTGTAAAGGGATGGAAACGACATGTGTGTTTGTACTGGGGTCCAAGGATTCAATTTCTGATTCATAGCCGCCCTCCCACTGTGAGCATGGTTATGGTGTACAACTGTCTGCAAACTCTACATGCTCACTCACTCAAACATCTCTACCAGCAATAATCATCATAATAATAATAATAATATTTTTTATTGTTATTATTATTATTATTATTATTATTATTATTGTTATTATTATTATTATTAGTAGTAGTAGTAGTAGTAGTAGTAGGATTACAATGCTAAATGTGTCACTCTGTTTCTGCCCATTTCTCCATATTTACTTGGGTTCAACTGTGCCCTATGTAAGGGATAATGTAGAGCAAGCTGGTCATTATTGTGAATTATTACCCCATGTATTACATGGCTACTTACTTAAGTAATCAATCATTTGATTTTATTAATAAAAAATTATTAGCTTCGGTTTTTGACGACCTGGGAAAGAATAGGTTGTTGAAACTGTTGGACCCTCCCTTTGTGTTTATGTCTCGCTCGCTGGCTGGTTGATCGCCGCTGCTATGCACTGCGTGCTCCCGGGTCGGGCTTCTGCAGGAGATCAGTGTTCATACAGAGGTTACCCGCCGATAACACCGGTGTCCCGATCGGGACGGTTAATGTTACCGCTGACGAGCACCGCTCTCCCGCAGAAGCCAGGTCGCCCAGGTAAGTGTTAGCTAACCACAGGGCTAGCTAAGCCAGAGTCCATTATCAGAACTCTGTTCATGACAGTGGTCTGCTATACAGAAATAATAGATCGTAGAATGCCGAGATTTACCTATCAGAATCAAGTATTCAACAGTCAAGTCGCATAATGAAAGCTAATAACAGTTTGGTAGAGCTGAAATAGCTACTATACAACTACTTGACTGACTTTTTGTCTTAAGACAAAAACAGCAGGTGTAGTGAATAAATTAGGGAAATGGTTTGAGATTTAGGGCAGTACACAGTCATGCAGTGCTGCTCTCCTCTGTGAAGTGCATCCTCCTTCACCCTTCGCTACCCTTTTACTCTTTGTTTCCTAGAGCTACCCTTCCCCATTGCCCTTTACTCCTCATTTCTCTGGTTACACACACATTCACAAACACTGCATTCATTTCTTGCCTTCTGATTCTAAACTTCTAGCCTTTTTTTCTACAGGGAGTCACCATTATATAGTAGTAAGGACCTCTGGCAGTTGCAATTTAACACAGTAGCAAAAATCACACTTGCCCATCCACCAGCATACACGCGTTATCAAACACAAACTCACACAGAAAGTCACCCCTGGCATGCCCATGTCTCTTCTCTGCACATGCCACAGCAGCTCTGCGCTCCTGCTTGAAGCCTGATGATTCCCAGCCCTGTCACTGTGGGCAATGGAATGTCCTGTCACCAGGGGAAACGGAATGCCCTGCCACCGGAGGAAACGGAATACCCTGTCACCCAGGGTAACAGAATGCCTCGTCACCCGCGGTAACAGAATGAAGACATAAACGTCTTCGACAGTCCAGACATGGAGGTATGACACATCTTCAGGACATAAGGTACATATGGAGAGAGAGAGGCAAAAAGAAAGTGACAGAGAGAGAGAGGGGGAGAGAGGGATGGGGGTATGTTGCTAGGGTGGATCAGAGCAGGGGTACCAGTTAGCTAATGGGTCAGAAGTAATGTGACCTACTGACTGTCAGAAGGTCAGAGAAACTGTTTAGAAGCTCTCAACCAAAAATCTTCTCTTTCCTTTGAATTCATGTCATTATCATTATTAGCCAAGTACTTCTATTTGTTTTAATTACTTTTTTATAGATTGTTTGGGCTTTTATGCATTTTTATTAGATAGTACGCATAGACATGAAAGGGGAGATGACACGCATGCAAATGCCCTGGGGTCGCATTCAAACCCGAGGCGCACACTCTACTGTACTACAAAAGTGCATGTGTGATGAGCTAGGAGCAGCCAACGTCCCTCTCTCCATCTCCTATTGGACTGAAGTGTAAAAAAACAGATCGTAGAACTAGTTTAGTATGCAATGAATTTGCATTGGCTGATTGGCATTCGTGCCTTCTCATGTTTCACAATCATTGGCTAATTCACCAGCTGCTTGGCTATGAGCTGACAAGTAACATCCAATCATATTAATGAAGGTGTACTGCACAGGCATTATAACTTGACACTACTCATGATTGCTCTGCCATTTGCTGCCCTCCACTAAACGCCTCCTTATGTTATTCGCTTCTTGGTATTGTTGAGATGCCAGCACAATCCTGGTTGCTGCTTCGATTCTGTAAGAGCTCCCTCAAAGAACCGTTTGTCCGAATCTAACCAGTTTCTATAACGTGTTTATACCTTGACACAAGTGTCTGTAACTGAAATGCATTCAGTTCAACAGCACAACAAAGACATATGGTTGGCTGCTAGAGCCATCACCCCATCCATCATGATAAAAGAGGGTTTCCTCCTACCTACAACAACACATTGGTCATTGAGGAAAAGCCATGTTTGAACAAAATCTCTTGAATCATTGAACCCAACTCAGGGAATGTGCTGCTGACACTAAGTACCGATACGACAACAGTCCTCTCTTTTTCCGACATTTAAAATCTGTATACTCCTCTGCGTGGGAATCATTTGATTCATTTAAGTAACATGAGGCCAGGGATTGCTGTGGCACTAAAAACTCTGCTGGCAGACTGAATGAAAACAGTGATTATGATGACATTGAAAAAAGAAAACTAACTTAATGTAGATCTGTCACGTAAGGGCTAGGCCTGTCGATAAAGTCAATAAATCAATTAATCGCACAATAAAAAAAATGAGCTCGATAATTTTTCCAGCCGCGATAATTTCCATTTGCATGCTTGTTTGTTTTCCTTGTCTCTCTCGCTCTCTCTCTCACCCACCACTCTCGGTTCCTTAGCGTAACAAGGAATGAACCCTCTTGTCAGTCGCATGGCCTTTGTGTGGGGAGGCGGGACTCCTGGCGGAGAGAGAGAGACGCTAGCTGAGAGTTGGAGGGCGCCGTACTCTGCGTCCTGTTTTCTCCCTTTTTATTCCAAACCACACAGTTCACAACCTGCAGGTGGAGGCATGGATGTATTAAGAGAACGGGTGGAGGTGGTGGAGACAGGCTCGGATATAAACACTGCGGGCCGCTGTGGACTTGTGTCGGTCTCAGTAAAGTTTCAGTAAAATGGCTGCATGTGTCCGACAATGCACAGAGCATTAACCGCTACAAGCCTACAGCTGTCCACTGTCAGTGCGTCAGAGGTGACGGTGAACTGAGACTCTATTACCTGCTTGTCGGTCAAAGGTTAATGATCGGTTATAAATAAACTCATTGCTTTCAGTGCTTTCTTTTGGAAGGCTGGCAGCCAAAAATCGCCACTTACTAGCTAATTAATAAGCCTGAGGTAAATGATAGTTGTCAGTAAAAAGAAGTGACGTGGTGGCTGGCGTGTGTGTGTGTGTGTGTGTGTGTGTGTGTGTGTGTGTGTGTGTGTGTGTGTGTGTGTGTGTGTGTGTGTGTGTGTGTGTGTGTGTGTGTGTTTCATGTGGCAGATGGCCACATATAGATAGATATAATTTATTAATTACATATTATTATTTAAATTTAATATTTAGTGTTTAATAAATAATTGGTAAATGTAGTACAGAGTCTGTTGTCGCATTAACACTCGACGAATGCTGCAAACATTTCACAGCCAGTACGAATTGCCTGGGAGAACATACGTCACAAACGGCGATGCAACAACTGTACAACAGCGTGAAAGACAACATACTAAGAGATCAAACACATATTGTGGATATTTAAAAAATGTCTCCAGTTCCTGTGTTAAATATTCTTTAGAAATAAAAGTGTATTGATCTTTGAAAAGGTGTACCTGCATTATTATGCCATTTTCATTATATTAGATAAAAATGGTCTCAGAACAACAATATTATCATTTATCGCAATAATTTCTGGGACAATTTATCGTTCAGCAAAATTTGTTATCGTGACAGGCCTGATCATGGCCGATACCCGGTTTGCCTAATAAGGTCAGTACTAGCGTTGATGGATCCAGCATGTTGGATTGGTGTCCCTTGCTTTGAAATATTATACAACCCCAAATCAGAAAAAGGTGGGACAATATGGAAAACACAAAAAAAAAAAAAGAAAGTGGTGATTTCTAAATGTACTTTGACTTGTATTTCATTGCAGACAATGTAAACACAACATATTTCATGTTTTGTCCGGTCAACTTCATTTAATTTGTAAATATACATCATTTCCTGTCATTCAGACCTGCAACACATTCCAAAAAAGGTTGGGACAGGAGCAATTTAGGGCTAGTAATCAGGTAAATTGGTTAAATAATGATGTGATTTGAAACATTTGATGTCAACAGGTGATTGTAATTATGATTTGGTACAAAAGCAGCATCCAAGAAAGGTCTAGTCTTTTAGGAGCAAAGATGAGCCGAGGATCGCCAGTTTCACAACAAATACGTGAGAAAATTATTGAAATGTTTAAAAACAATGTTCCTCAAAGAAAGATAGGAAGACATTTGCTTATTTCACCTTCAACAGTGCATAACATAATTAAAAGATTCAAGGAGTGTGGAGGAATTTCAGTGCGTAAAGGACAAGGGCGCAAGCCTAAGCTGAACAACCGTGATCTCCGATCCCTCAGGCGGCACTGCATCAAGAATCATCATTCATCTATAAGCGAAATCACCACATGGGCTCAGGACAACTTTGGCAAACCTTTGTCAAGTACCACAATACGTAGTTACAGCCACAAATGCCAGTTAAAACTGTACTGTGCCAAAAGGAAGCCCTGTGTTTACAGTGTCCAGAAGCGCCGTCGACTTCTCTGGGCTCGGAGGCATCTGGGATGGACCATCACACAGTGGAAACGTGTACTGTGGTCAGATGAATCAGTATTTCAGGTATTTTTGGGGGAGAAATGGTCGCCGTGTGCTCCGGACCAAAGAAGAAAAGGATCGTCCAGACTGTTACCAGCAACAAGTCCAAAAGCCAGGGTCTGTCATGGTATGGGGTTGTGTCAGTGCCCTTGGCAAAGGTAACTTGCACTTCTGTGATGGCACCATTAATGCTGAAAAGTACATAGAGATTTTGGAGCACAATATGCTGCCTTCAAGAAGACATCTTTTCCAGGGACGTCCATGCATATTTCAACAAGATAATGCAAAACCACATTCTGCACACATTACAAAGTCCTGGCTGCGGAGGAAGAGGATACGGGTACTTGAGTGGCCTGCCTGCATCCCGACCTGTCTCCAATAGAGAATGTGTGGTGCATTTTGAAGCGCAAAATGCGACAACAAAGACCCCGTACTGTTGCCCACCTTAAGACTTGTTTGCAGCAAGAATGGGACAAAATTACACCTGAAACACTTCATCACTTGGTGTCTTCAGTCCCTAAACGTCTTTTAAGTGTTGTGAAAAGGAATGGCAACATTACAAATGCTTTACTGTTCCAACTTTTTTTGAAATGTGTTGCAAGAACCAAAATGGGAATTTTGTTTTTTTTGAAAAAAAAAAAAAAAACAATAAAAATCATGAGGAACACATTAAATTATGTGCTATTGTATTGTCTGCAATGAAATACAAGTCAAAGTACATTTAGAAATCACTACTTTCTTTTTTTATTTGTGTTTTCCATACTGTCCCAACTTTTTCTGATTTGGGGTTGTACAGTAAACTACTGTGCAGGGTTTTGGCATCTAATAAAACCCATTTGTAATTACCCAAACTGGAGTGCCTGGGTTATATTTAATCTACAGTACCTGTAGCAACACGCTCACATCAATGCACCATTTTAGCATTTCTTAACACATTATTTTAGGCCTGAATGCTTCTCCATGACCTGCAATTCATTGTGCTGACCCTTACCTCACTGTGCGAGTTTACAAATTGTGTATTAACGTTATTTAATATCCCCCTGCATAGTATATAAAAGTACTCGCATTTAAATTCCAGGATCAGTGTTTGCTTCCGTGATAGAGGGAGAAACCTTATCAGCCAGAAGGTAAACAGCCCAACAGAGAGAGTCAGAGAGCAGCAGGCAGACAGGTAGAAAGACAGAGAAATTGACTCAGACAGAGGGAGAGGGCTACAAAAGAAAATGAGACAGACTCAGCAGAGATCACAGCAAGGTACCCTAATTGAAAAAGGCGAAAGAAGAAAATCGTTAAACAAGCCCCACTGGTGTCTCCCTTATTAGATTCCCCTGCTGGTGTCACGCCGATTAAATCCCCCCCTTGTTTCCCCTAACAAACTCTAAACTCTGAGACATTTTGTTAAGAGGAGAGATTATAAAGAATTGCAAGAGCACTGTGTGCTTGTGTGTGTTTATGTGTATGTGTAAATTGCATGTCTGCTTAAATGTTTTTTCTTGCTCTCACAACCTTTCCAAGTTGCAGATACATGTCTTTTGCAGTAAAATTAAACATATTTCATAAAGAGTTTTGTTGACACTAATAAGACATTATTACTGCTATGCTTTACAGCTGCTGTAATGAAAATCCCAAGGGGGCATATCCTTAATATTTAACACTACAGCACAGCCCTTCTTGCACTCAGTGCTTATGTCAATAATTAGATGAAAGCAACACATTTGACTAATATTTTGTTTGACAGTTATGTGAAATATCGACTTCTTGAAAAGTCTCTTGAAAACATCAGACTGACTGAAGGGAACCTAACCTTCATGCTGTTTTTCTTTCCCTGTTGTCACACATATCCTATTCATTTTCATGTTGTCTGCATGTTTCACTCTTTTCCTTCTCCCTCATCATCAGCATCATAATATTTTCCATCTGCTCTGAGAGATGGAGACATAAACTGAGCCCAAGCCAGCACGAACAGCTGCAGGCATCTATTCCCATATATTACAGTACGCCTAACCCCCACATATTCCCTTTATGTCGAGCACATCACTGAGTACACTAGACCCCATTACTCTCATTAGCTTTTACAGCATTTGGCTGGTACAACATTTGCATTTGCAGGGAGTAAAGAGGACAGACTGCTGATATAGTTTCAACACTGTCTACATGCCATTTGAAATGCACCGCAAAATGTTTGTTTATACAGTTTTATACAGATTTATGAGGCGTAACTCACAATATCAAAGCAAATTACATTGCTACTGTATGATGGAAGATAATTTCCCTGGAGTCAGAAAAAAATTCACCTGTCATGACATGACTTTCAAATCAACAACACAAACAAAAACATATAAAACAAATGAAGCTTGCTGTGAGCTAATTTCACGGCCTTAAAAATTAAGTGATGGAAACATTTGCATTAGCATCAAAGAGATGCACCAGCCAAATCGCCTTCCAGTGCTTTAATGCAATTTGACATAAAAGGTTTTGATATGAGCTCAATTCAGACAGTTTGACTACATGCTGTAATGTATTGACAAGCTAGTTGTTTTGTGTGTTCATGGAAAGTAAAACAAGAGATAAAACCAGCCAGCTGGATGGTTTAATGTGACTGCTTTTTAATGCAGATGAACTTGTTTCACCTTATTTCGAGGCATTTGTTTAGGGGTTTTGTAAAGCAATACTGGACACAATTCTCTTTTTATGTGCATAGCACTGACAATAGTTACCGCAATCATGTGGACCACTGTCTCCCAAAAAGTACAAAACCACCAAGCTGAGTCGGAAGGCAGAGGCTTCAAATAAAATGATGTCTCCCACTAGCCTCAATATGTCTGGAACCTGCTGAGGTAGTGTAACAATATCAGTGCCTTCGCTGTACAGATACAGCCGCTCAAACCAATCAAGACATGCTGTAATTTCCCTACGTCGCCAATTGCATATGCTGACAGGACGATACCTATTGCTGTGACACTATTAACAAACTGGCTCTATAGCATAGAGCGCTATGTCACTTTATATCTGATCGTCACGTCATTCTGCTGTGCATTTTAATTAGCTGTGTTAGTACTTTTTCCCACCCCAAATATGTCTGCAATGTGCTGATGTATTACAAATTCAGCACTTTGATTTCGCATAAAGCCTGTATCTTTGAACTGAGCTTAATGTTGTATTTCACACACACACACACACACAGTAAGCTGTCTTAAGTGCCACAAAGGTCTATCTGTACTACAGTAATGGGCAAGGTTTGGAATACAGTGCACAGTATATCTGCATGTGGGTCCTCCCTACATTAATAAGCAGTGCCGACACTGTGTGTGTGTGTGTGTGTGTGTGTGTGTGTGTGTGTGTGTGTGTGTGTGTGTGTGTGTGTGTGTGTGTGTGTGTGCGTGCGCGCACACACAGCAGGCTAATGTCCCAGGCCGGCTCGACAAGCTTAATACCATTATCAAGATTTACAGCGATGCTCATGTGGGACTTACATCAAAATGGTTGGTGCACAGCACAGACAGAGCCCATGTCCCAATTAGAGAGCCTGAGGAACGGCGGTCCATGGAAGTACACACACAAACACACACAATCCCTTTCTCATACAATCTACACTCTCACTATCTTTCTCTCTCAGACACTTCTACATATTCACAACATCTCTCTCTCACACACACACACACACTCTCTCTCTCTCTCACTCACAAACACACCCCACTCCCCCTGGGGACAGTGCCTCTGGCCTTTGCGGCTGGAGGAGAGAAAATGCTGAAACGGTGGAAATAAAGAAAGAAAGTGAGAATGAGATGAGAGAATGAGCAAGTGGGAGAGTAAGACTGAAGTAGCATCCCAAACAGCTCAAGATGAACCAGACACAGCTTCAAGTTCGCTAAAGTATAGCTATTACAGGGAGCATCACATTGTACATTTCCAATATTTAAATAAAAGCAACCATTGAATTCAGACGGACAAATCTCTTGAGTTGGATCATATTTTAGGAAAAAGCTTTGAACCACTTATTTCCATTTAAAAGACAACCACTTGAGTCCACATTTTAAATTCATAAGAAATGAGGGCAAGCAGTCACTATGCTGTTCATGTATACCACAGTGTGTGTTGGTCTGCTGCATACATTACTGCATGTGCCTGTCCTAAGTGTGTACGTACGTGTATGATCATGCAACCGGGAAGAGCTTTAATGAAAGACCAGAAAATGCAAACCAAGCATCTCAGAGAGACCAAGTCAGGACCAGGAGCGCTGAAATGTCCGAGCTGCTTCAGAGTCTTTGTTCATTAAAATAAATACATCAGATGCTCTCGGTGTCAATTCAAAACATCTTCATGATTCATTATTGGGTGCCAAAGCATTCTGTAATTCTCCTTTCACAGTGCTTTGGCATGGAAACAAATGACCAATTTCAATTTTAAACTATCATGAATTATGCATGGCTGCTTGTTGGGCTTTAGGCGTGGTCATTTTAGAACAGCATAACCTTGTGTAATATCAAAACAGCTTGTGATGAATGAAAACACAGAGCTCAATGGATTCTTTTGAAGCCCACAGGACAGCATGCCATTAATGTACCTGAATAAAGACAATATCATGTTAATCATTTTGAAGACGTATTCAAACAGTTCAGCACTACGGTGCTCTGAAACAGGCCACTTATGACATAGTAAAATCATTTAATTTGTGCATGACAACCTCAAACCTAAAGTTGGGAGAGCAACTTTTATTTCTAAGTTTAAAAGATTTGCCTCTGGGTTGATCTGCAAGAACAAAAGACTAAAAAGGGAAATGTATTCAATAAATGCTTTGAGTTTGATATTTGAGAAATAGCTCTGGAATAAATAGCTCTGAAATGTATTTATTAGGGCCACATGTTACCCTGATGTGCTAAACACAGAGATGGGGATTCGAGTCTGAGACTCAGACTCGAGTCGTACTTAAGTCGCACAAACTGAACTGACTTCAGACTTGACTTGCGACTCGACCCAAAAGACTTCAGACTTGACTCTGACTCGAGCTTCGAGACTCGTCAACAACCTGTTTTCATGCAATTATTGCTTTTTAAATCTAAATGTATTCATGTATTTCTATTTTCTTTTATTGCCGCATATACGTTGGGGAAACGTATGACAAGCTGCATGTCCCCTGCCCTTTGCCATAATGTGCAACATAATGCATGTGCTATGCCTATGTGCGCACACTCATATAAATGCATTGACGATGGCGACACCAAGTCCTCCCGGAGTTGTGCCTTTTGTCATTAGTTTTGCTTTCAATAACTTCGTAACCAGTGGCAGTAAGCGAACAGCTACATGCAAGGTGTGTGACACCAACGTAAATGATGCCGGATCAACAACGTCGAACTTCATCAGGCATCTCAAAACGCACCCAGATAGGTCAGTCACTTGCTAATGTGAAAAAGACGTTCAATTTAGCATATATCGTCACAGGTAACAAGCTAACCATCGAGAAGTGTTGTGCTAATGCTGGGAACAGGCAAATTGTATCTTTATAGTTGTAGCCATATCATGTGACAAACTTAGGTTAATATTTCACCAGGTTGTTATTAAATAGCAATACGGAAAGCATCAGTTCTCACATGTTTGCACCATGGTTGGTGTATTCATTTTCAATACAGATTGTTCCCTCACACTCTGAAAACTGAAAAATGTAATGCGTGATGAGGTTGGGCTTCACAACCAGTTAGTAACACAGACAAACATGTATTCTTTGGTGCAGATACCAAAATGTTGAAAAATAGTTATGAAATTGAAACAGAGTTCTTAATTTGTGTTTCTTCAGATTGCATTGCAGTAGACCCCATAAAGTTATCCTACAACTGATTTTGATACTGTCCTGTATGGATGGTAGCTACAGGACATGCTTTGAATTCATGAGATTTAACAATACAGTGTTAGGGACGGATCTGATGGCCAGAGACTTGAGACTTGACTTGAACTCGTGGCAAAAGACTTGAGACTTGACTTGGACTTGCCCCTCAAAGACTTGAGACTTGACTTGGACTCAAGGTCAAAGGCTTGACACTCAACTTGGACTTCCAGAAAATTACTTGAACATCTCTGGCTAAACATTCCTTTGACTCCAACTGCTCGAGTGATGTTGCAGTGATTTTTATAGATCTGTTTGAGACGTGCAGATATGAAATATGATTCCTGAAGTGCCTTGAAATGCAACACATCGCTCATCCCCTTTTCCTTCTGAGTTTCCCCCGTTTCACTCTTCTCCCCCACCTTCTTTTAGCACTCTTCTCATCCTTGTTCTAATGCTTTCATATTCTTTGTCTCTTTCACCAAGTTCTGCCTCTAGTTAGTGTTGTCAAACACCTCAGTGACTATTTACTTCTTACTAATTCTGTCTTCCACCCACGCCGTCTTCTCTACCCTTTCCTCTATCCATATTTTCTGCAGCCTTCACTGAGCTTTGACTTCTAAACTGCCAAGAAATTAGTAAAAGAAAATCTTAAGCAAGAAATCTTTCCTGCCTGCAATAGTTCCTCCTTCTCCAGGCTAGCTACAAACACACCAACGCCCACAACTACACTCATCCACAAAGTCACAATCGCACATATAAAACACACACACACACACACACACACAGCAGAAGACAACAATCAATGTCAGACAGTCACAGTTCAATAAGCGAACTAAACAATGTTGCTCCATTACTACCGTCTTGTTTAACCAACAGCACGAGAACACTGGGAATCAATACACAGCCACGCGTGTGTGGTGTGTGTGCGTCTAACACCAAGGAACAGCGTGTGTGTTTGTGTATGTGACCCACTCAATAGAGCAGCCAGCAGGAAAAGGTCCTTGATGATTAAATGTCCACTTAAGCAGACCTCCGAGACATCTGTATGTGTGTTTGCGCGTGTGTGTGTTCGTGCGCGAATGTCTGTGTGTGTGTGCGCGCGCGTGTGTTTTAAACTATTTTATGTATCCAACAAGGGGCAAACGGTAAATCTGCCTTGATTGATTTTCTACAGGCAAATTGGATACAACACTTGGTCTACAAAACCTGAATACAATTGGTTTAGTTTCCACAGATTAGAGGGGCTTGTTGACTGGAGTAGGTAGGTAGGGGAACCCTCGCCTGGAATAACACTTTAAAAAAGACTGAAGTTCAAAAGGCTTCTCAACTTTAAAGTGGTACTTTGTTTTTCATTAACCCTCCGATCCTATCGACACAATACTATTGAAAGCCTGTGACATTTCTTTGAGGAAATACTTCTGCAACCATTATGACGTCTACAGTACCACAACTAAGACTCCAACTGCTGCACGGAACTTTTAAATGCAAAAGTAGAATGTATACACTGTGTAATGAACATCAAAAACCACCAATTAAGAGGGCATATGCAATGCTATGTTAAAAAAAGAAAAATATAGATCAATTAAAGTGTTTTTAAAGGATCTGTTCAACCAAATTATTAAATAAATAAGTAGCTAACCAAGGTTTGCCAAGGTTTTTATGCATCTCAGCAGTATCACCAATACAATTGAATTAGAATATTTGTTGAAAACAATATTAAGCAAATTTGACAGTAGCATGTCTTTGCAGAGGACTATTTCTTCTGTCCGAGTGCCACATTCGAAATACTGCTTACCATGGTTGAATTGTGGTGAAAAGTAGAAATCTTAGAGACACACGTTTTAAAACCCATAATAAAAAGTAGAACTATACGCATGGTTTGAATAAATAGACCCTTTGATACAATTCATGATATTTCAACATTTTCCTTACCTAAGATCGCCAACGCACAGGTCACTACAAAGTCTGTAAACCCCAATGGCACCAGTCTGTCTAAGACTCTGAAGCATTTTGTTATCGTTACTCGGTGCTCTGTAAATAATTAATCAGATACACCTCCCCTCCTCTGCTCTAAAGACCACAAGTGATGGAACTGAAAGCTTTAAGGACTCAAAACTAAACTCTACAGCAGCACAGTGTGGATGAAACTATTCTGGGAAGGTGAGGGCTCCGCTTTTCCCTTGAATCCTGCCTTTCAGCTGGAGATTAAATAAAGAGTGACACATTTGCTCTCGAACACTTAAAAAAACGTAATGCCGTGCTCTCAATCACTGGCTTCTGCTCATATACAGATCACCTTCATAAAAGGCAATATTGTGTGGAGTAATGGAGACATACATAACTGTCTACAACAGGCTTTGCATTTTGGGTTCTTTAGCTAGATGTGATTTCAGGATGAAAGTCAAGGTATGGGACATGCTGCCTGTTCAGCAGCAGGTACTCTTTGCGTTTCATGGTTGGTTGAATGAACACAGCAAAACACTGCACATACTTCTACGTAATTAGAAAAAAGTAACAAAAACTCAGATCTGACAAAGTTTCTGAAGTTTGTCATAAGCTGTGAGTTTCAGTTCATTTTCAAACTAAAAATAAGCTTTTGTGAGTTGCAAGTTGACATGGGTCCAAAATGGCAGCCCTGCCCTCATTTTCTGACAAGACCTCAGCACTGAGCGGAGATAAACAAAAACCCTGGAGGGGCCCAGAGGAAGAAGCAAGACAAATAACCACGGCAACAATACAAGGATTTGGTGGAGCTAGAGAGAGCCGTGGGCATTGTCTGGCTTTAGTCAGCTACTTTCTCCTCCTTTTGAAACTATTCCTTGGGTGTGGATGACATTTCTCAGATCAGAGAAGGGGGAAAAACACTTCAAATGTTTCTGCAAAGTTTTCCTCCTTGTGTGTTTTGTTACCCCTTTCCCCCAGGAAGGAAGCAGTGAAGGAAGGAAGGAAGGAAGGAAGGAAGGAAGGAAGGAAGGAAGGAAGAAATAAGAAAGGGGAAGAGACTTGGACCAAAGTGGAGAAAGATGAGAGGGAGTGAAGGCGGACACAAGACAGTAAAAAGAAACACAGAGTGAGAAGAAAAAGGAGGGAGGGTTGTATTGTTGATTGATGTGGTAAAATAACCCTGCTGTGACACTATGACATACGTCTCTTACCCATTCATCTGCTCACAGAAAACAAACCCCATGATGTCATTGGCACAAAATGCTGAATATATAGCTTGCAGATGCACATTTCAACGAGTAGGCAACAATGGTACAATTGTGTGCAGCTGGTACAGTTGTAACCAATTTATTATGCGGTAGATGCCCAGGCTTGATGTGGCGCTCTAGTGAAAAGCCAAGATTGGTTATGAAAGCCTGAAAAGAATGGAGACAAATATGCACAAGCTTAGGCAACATGGTCAACTTTTTTTTTTCTTTTTTTTTTACACGTGACATTAGCATGACGATAAATCGCCTGATCACTCTAAATTCCTCAAAAACAAGATAGGAGTTGGAATATTATTGTACATGTAAACTTAACTTAAATCAGAATGTATTTGACCAAATATCTCAATATCAATAATCTATTATTTTAGGAATGACTTTTGGTGTTTTTAAAATA
Organism: Gymnocephalus cernua; assembly: GCA_023631565.1. Classification (NCBI taxonomy): domain Eukaryota; kingdom Metazoa; phylum Chordata; class Actinopteri; order Perciformes; family Percidae; genus Gymnocephalus; species Gymnocephalus cernua. Next base: position 17,563,926 of record CM042425.1, read on the forward strand.
GACAAAACCTTAAGGGGTATTTCACCAATGTACACGTTTTACACAATTTTCATCAGGTTACGTTGACTTATCAAAAGGGAGCTTTCCAAAAGTAAAATAAATAAATAGCCTGATGATGTCATCAAGGTTATTTTGTCTAATGAAAGACACTATCCATTTGCTTGACCCATACTAGAGATTCTAAGTCAGAATATCTCCACTGCTTTGATTTTGACCCAGCTTTTTAAATTCGGTCTCTTGTGAGTTCCCCAACTTTACTACACAAGTGGAACACTAAATCACTGCAATACCCCTTTAAGATCAGATAACTTATTGTAAGCCCAGGAAAATACAACATTTAAGCTATAGCTTAAATGTTGTATTTTCCGTATTATAGCTGCTATACAGTATCACCAAATTATGATATCCAAATTGCCCACAGATGTCGAGTTTAATATCACAATATCAATACTAAATTGGTAAGTATATTATATGTAGGCAACCTTGATACCTAAAAAAAGAGTTTGAGAAAATTTGGTACAAACATAATTGTGCATTAAACGTTGAGGATAATGGTTTGCTACAACAGTACAGGTGGTTTTTCCCGCCCTTCTGAAAACACCCAACTGCCAAAATATCAGACATGGTCCAAGAAAGTGACAGGATATGCCAAACCTGCCAAAAACACAACAGCTACTGCATATGGAGAGACAGTGTCTATCCACACTAACTGCCAAACTAACCATTCAGAGCCTCTCTGTCTGTGTCTGTGTGTGTGTGTGTGTGTGTGTGTGTGTGTGTGTGTGTGTGTGTGTGTGTGTGTGTGTGTGTGTGTGTGTGTGTGTGTGTGTGTGTTGGCTGCCCTGTCTGGAAACCCCTTGTATGCAAGTGTTCAACTGGGCAGAGACACTTGTCCCTTAGTATACTGTGTGTGCGGGTGTCATGTGTGTGTGTGTGTGTGTGTGTGTGTGTGTGTGTGTGTGTGTGTGTGTGTGTGTGTGTGTGTGTGTGTGTGTGTGTGTGTGTGTGTGTGTGTTCCCAGTATTGGCGGGCCGATTGAGCCACATGTGATTGGACAGTGAGCCAGTTTGTGTGCTGAAAACCGTTACTACACCAGCTGCGCCTCGGGGAGATAATGATGGCAAGAGAACAAATAAATAAGAACAACAAAAAAGCAAGAATGGCGGTCTGAGGTGAAAGGTTGAGTCCAAAACTCTCTGAAATGTGCTGGATTACAGCCAGTGATATGAAACACCTGTGGGTCACTGTGATCTTTTCATGTATTAAATCGAGGCCTCTCATTTGTGTAAAATGCTCAGCCTCACTGCTGGGACTATCAGGAAAATATATTCTCTATTATTTTTTTGTGAAAAGACAGCTAAGCTGTGCCTTTGTTTCACTCTCAGCTAACAACAAAGTGTGTGTGTGGGCCCCAACAATTACGTGAAGACACAAAAATTACAGTGAGAGCTCGCACCCACGAACAAGAATTCCTCAAGCCAAAATGCTTAAAATACAAAACAGATAATTTTTCAGTTTGACAAGACTTAAAGGGCTTAGGTGGTAGAAAAGGTTTTCTTTATGAAAATCAACACAGCAATGAATTGATGTAAATTCTATTTTTAGGTAAGATTTGCTTACTTTAAATTGAATGCAATCTCTGCAGTAGACATGCATTCTCTTTGTGAGGGAAACTGATGACCGGATATTGAAACCAGCACTAATTTGTTTTCAAAAAATAAAAAAGATAACATACATTCATTAGAGCTAAATGATACTGGAGAACATTATGCCCACAACCTCCTGATCAAAAGCAGTGCCGAAACAAACCGAATAAATACAGTGGTCTGCATTACAGACTCAGTTGTTAACAACATCAAAGTAGAACTGGAAATTATTTGGGAAAGGACTAGGGCAGGACACAAAAGGACACAGTTCCATTTGTTGCATTTCTTTACTCTTTACTTTCCCTGTGTTCCCGAAGAATAAAGTGCATTATAAACATACAGATAGCACTTGAAAGAAGAAATTGTCTGTTTCTGGGGTCCAATTTAGCTCATCCTTTGTTTCACTTTTTCATTCTGTGCCATTATAAAACTTTTCTCAGATCAAGCCTGTGACTTTCATGTAAAATTACATCTAGATTTCATCAGTTGTCAGATCACAGCAGGGAGCACCAATGTCTATCTTCCAGTAACACAGATAATGATGTGATACCTCAACATTTCATGAACAATATGTCAGATCAGATGTGGTCCATCTTTTGACGTAATGACGTATAATCACGCTAGCTTGGAGGAAGCAAAAGGATGTTATGTAATCTTTGGTCCAGGCTATTGAGCATGGGAGTCATACCAAGCCATGACCATGGACACATTCCTTCATGTCGAATACTTTTTCCATACCAATATAGTAAAGGGCTGTCATATCAAAAACAGTATTGAAGTCAACTGACCTCCTACAAGAAATTGCATAATGAACTACAATGAACTTTGTTTTAAGGACAAAAAAACAAGCAATAAAATTCAAGACTACCAGGGTACCTGTCATGAATTTTAAGTCTTACAGAATCCTTTGGAATGAAAATACAAAATACCTCAAGCAGAGGGGGAAAGAGTGAAAGAGAGATTTTTTTTAGGGTTTCTTTTCAATAAACCAATAAATGTTGTAAGACAATACAGCTCGGAGAGCCAGAGGGCTCAGATCAGAAGAGCACAGGTAACAAGTTTGCACACACATGTGCACACACAACTTATGTGCTTAAACACACACACAAAGTCTGTGTGGGAGAGAATCGATGAAAACAAAGAAACATATCTGAAACATGTTATAAACAACTGCACAAAACAAGTCAGTAGGTCTGTACTTTTTGTTTAGCTGCAATGCTGAGTCACAATGCTGAGCACCGATAATAAAACCTGACTTTCACTCAGAGGTTGGCAAGACACTGTAGGAGAGAAGATCTTAAATCTCTCAATCATTCAAAAACAACGTTAAAGCCTTAATCCACTGACCTCATTATCACCCCATTTAATGTAAGCCTCTTTAGAAAACGTTCCCTAAAAAGTAATATCTGATTATCTGCACCAGCCGCCGACTTGGTGCTTATTAAACTTTGTGGCAAACAGTTGAATTTCTGGCTGTAAGCCACTGATTAAAATGATTTTAGTGCCCTAACTGATACATTAACAAATGGAAATTTGCCACAATCAAAGATAGATTTTAATCTGATTTGAAGTTGTTCTTCAAACATGAAGTGCCCAAAGTCTGGGTGCATTTCCCTTCAATATATCAATACCAGAGTGACCTGTCATGTTTTTATTCATATTACACCTTTTTTTTATTTCACTCAATATTAAAGTGATTTCCCGATAGGAAAACCTACGTAACAACTCAGCGCACCAAACAGACATTCAAAAGCATGCAATAAAACAAAGACATGAAGTCCACACACACCACTGTAATGTAGCAGTAGAACCTGCAGGAAAACAATCTGTTCTGTGCAGTCTGACATGGACAACAAGTGATGAATCAATTCACTTTGTCTCTTTGTCTTTTCATACAGAAACTTGTGGAGACAAAGACAACCAAGCCCACAGAAAACAGGCCGATACCTTTTCATCATCAAGTAAAAAAAAAAATAAAAAAACTATACAACTGGTAGCTTTCACTCTGTGTAGCATAGACCAAACCTTTCTTCATACTTGTTAGCCCAACTGACTCACAGACCAAGGCAAGCTAACTTTTCTGTTTTAACATCAAGTCAGTTAATTGCTGCTCTTAATCTAGTCCACAGTTTGCAGGTCGATCCCTGGCTCCTTGAGTAAGACAATGAACCACAAGTTGCACCCAGCGCCTTGAACGGCAGCTCCTCCACCAGCGGTGTGTGAATGGGTAAATGAGAGGCAAATTGTAAAGCGCTTTATCCGGTAAGGTAGAAAGGTTCTATATAAAATGTATATAAAATGTCCTTGGCTTAAAAAATGTTGAAGACCCCTGGTTTAGACCCCTCCCCCTCTGGCAGGAGGCTGTGGACCATCAGGACCAAAACCTCGCCGTAAAAACAGTTTCTTCCCCTCAGTGGTCAGCCTCACCAACATTTATTTTATTTTATTGCTCTGTGATTTCCCCAGTGTTGGAATGTTCTTTTGTCCTCAATATCTGACCAATGAATACTTACAACTTGCCCTTCTGGACAGAATCTACTTCTTAAACCAAGTCTTCATCCCACAGCTTCTGACCTCAATGGGCCTAAATGGGGTGATGCAAACACCAAAGCCCCTGTATATGACTGTAAATTCAAGTGGAGTGAAATTATTCAGTCATTCCTTTTTCTACCGTTTCGTTTCATCAAATCTCTTCCCTCTCTGTGATTAATTACTAACCCTGCAGTCTTTCCCTATCTCGCTTCCGCGCTTGATGTCCCTATATCCAAGTCACTACATCTTTCTCCCTCCCACTCGTTCAGCTTTGCCTCTGCCTGGCTTTTCTGATTCCCTGCTTCTTTCACCTCTCTGCGCTCACTTTTTCCCACAGAACAAAAGATTTCAAGAAGCAAGCTTTTCAGTGGAGAGCCATTATTCTCTCTCCTTTCTCCATCTACAGTGCCTTCCTACCTGTGTTCTTCTGGGGGAGGAGAGGGAAAAAAAGCGCTGTGCGCATGGATAATTCTGGAAAATAACAATGTGATATTTCATCCACAGACACATAACACACACACACACACACACACACACACACACACACACACACACACACACACACACACACACACACAACGGACACACAAACATGCCTTCTCAGCAAAGTACTGCCCATATTCATTAGCCACTTAGAATGCTGTGCTCAAATGAATCAAAGTAAACTGCTTACACGTAATCTTGTCACCCACGGTATAAAATATAGCGGGTTCCTTATTACAGCTGCTGTGGAGCCAAAATAAGTGAATAGACTTGTTGTACCATATGTTAGTCCATAGTCCACAGTGTGATTGTGTATGTGCCTTTGCACCGATCATACACAATAAACTTGAACTGAATGTAACAGCTTTTGTCGATTTTGTGCATTCTCGGAGTGTGTGTGTGTGTGTGTGTGTGTGTGTGTGTGTGTGTCTGTCCCTTGTTTTTCCTAAGCCTACACAGGGTACACTACAGTAAATTGCATCATGTCTACAGCAGAAGAACAGGCAACCAAAAACCTTTTTACAAGACATGCTAAATCCCCTTGTTCATGTCATCCTACAGAACTACAATGTACTATTTTCAAAACAGACAAAACGCGTGTGTGTGTGTGTGTGTGTGTGTGTGTGTGTGTGTGTGTGTGTGTGTGTGTGTGTGTGTGTGTGTGTGTGTGTGTGTGTGTGTGTGTGTGTGTGTGTGCGCGCAAAGTGCAGACGTAAGCCTAGGAGGTAAAAAGTTACAGTGGTGATTATAGTAATTATGGTTTCAGGTTTGTGCATATTCCTTCAGATGGACCACTAGATTACCAGACAGTTTTGGCACAGAGAGAGAGGGAGGGGGATTTACTGTTGGGGGTAAAGGTGGGAGGGGTTGGATTGAGGGAGCAAGAAAAAGAGAGATAAAATGGCTAGAAAAGAGGGAATGTGGAAAGGACAGCACAAGAGGAAAAAAAAGTTACAAAGGCATGGAGAATGTAGTGACGAAAGATACGAAGAAGAGAAAGACTAATCCTTCAGGCGGCTTCCCAACACCGCTCCACATGCTTGCTCGCTCCCTCCTCCTCTCCCCAATCCTCTCTCAACCAGGAGTTGAATGGGCTTTTACAGTGCAGCTTTGTTTCCTATCAAAAAGGACCGTGAATGTCAAATTCTCCACCAAAAAAAGAAGAAAAAAACACTTTCCCCTATATTTCTGTTTCTCTCACTTTATTCTCTTTCCCTCTCCATTTCTCTTAAATTTCTTCTCTTAACCTTGTCCCTACTTTCTTTTTTCTCCATCTCTCTCGCTCAGTAGACTCAACAATACAGGACAATGCCCATAACAAGCTTTCAGTGGAAACAAAAAGGAGCCGGGGTCCCAGCCTTGCGGACCCCCTGCTGCGGCACGTCGTCTTTTCTCAATGGCAGATTAATTACATATTCATGGTGACACAAATAAGACTCTCTTGCTCCGACACACAAACTCACCACCTAGCACCCATCTGCCGGTCGTGTGTCTGTAATCAAGGAATTGTTCTTTCAAACGGAGCACACATACTTAGAAAATGTGTTGTCTTTGCATTTGTGTGCGTTTATGGAGCGACAACTGTGCAATGCTGTGGCTCATTAAAGTTTAGCAATACATACATACCTAAATCTGCAGTCTGTTTTTAATACAAGTGCCATGAGCAAAAAATCGGGAGTCACAGCAGATTGGTATTTTGGCATGAATCCAAACAAAGTGTCAGAGACAGACATAGGAAGGGACAGGGGGATTAAGCTGAAGAGGTAGAAGTTGGTTTATTTACTCACAGAAGAAGAAAAACTGTCTCCGGTAATCGCTCGTCTTCAATAAGCGCAGTTTGCTGCACATTGTGTTTTGGAGAAAGTAAACCAGCCCAGGCTATTTACTGGAGGTTTTACGGTATCGAATAAAAAGAATATATAGACCATGAAAAGCCTAAGCTGTTGGCTGTGGATAGAGGAAAGGCCTTAAAAAAAAAGATACAGGGTGAGATTTCAATGGAGAGCAGCTGGCATGGTGTGACACTCCATTTCTCTGTCTGTCTCCTTCCTTGTTTCCTTCCCCCTTTCCTTCCAACTATCTGTATTTGAACACTGTGTGTGTGTGTGTGTGTGTGTGTGTGTGTGTGTGTGTGTGTGTGTGTGTGTGTGTGTGTGTGTGTGTGTGTGTGTGTGTGTGTGTGTGTGTGTGTGTGTGTGTGTGTGTGTGTGTGTGTGTGTGTGTGTGTGTGTGTGTGTGTGTGTGTGCAAACCCACTCCCTCCCTCCGGCTAAGTGATGAGTTTTCCACCATATTTCTGTGACACACAAACACATAATGTCCCGCTGGTCGTGGGCCCCGTTCAGTTGGACAACAATATGTCCACTGTTTGGGCCACACTCTAATTAAACTGTGTAAATCTAACTAGAGAAAGGGAAAGAGTGGTGACAGACAGTAGCAGAAGAAGAGAATAATGAAAGGGAGCTAAAAGTGAGTGAGGCAAACAGAACGTCAGAGGTAGCAGATGGGAAGGAGAGAAAGCAGGAAAGAGAGAGTGAGAGAAATGGGGACAGGTGACAGGAAATAGGAACTGTTGTCCAATGTCTCAAGATGGACAACAGAGAAATCAATAGAAAAATCTGTGGCCTGGCACTCGGTGGCATTGGCTCACTCAGCTAAACTGTTTATTATGGGAATCAAAGACGCCCAGTTTCTCCTTGTAGCTTCACGAAAATGATTTTACGGGATTTTTATGTTAACTATAATGGTTAAGTCGAATAAGAACCTTTGGTGATAATGTGAATTTGTTCCAATGATATGATCTAGTGGCTCATTAACTACACTATTGCATTGTGTTTCTGAATGTGTTCTTATAATAACGATAATGTATTAATATAACTTTAGAGATAATGAAGTACGTACATCGAAATCTGGGAATAAAAACACAATTTTTTGCAGCGCAGGACTGCATGGGACCAGTGGGAACTATATAGTAGGCCATTGATTGGGAACAAACAGTGTTCTCTCAGAACACACACACACACACACACACACACACACACACACACACACACACACACACACACACACACACACACACACACACAAAGCATGGAAATGAGAGCCCAAAATGAGGCCTTAGGTTTCGCAGGCCATGAAAAATTCATAGTTCCAGATCTTTACATGAAACTCTAGAAGGAATTAAGCCTAACAGCAGGAGATGCTGGGAATCGGATTCAGAACATTTAGCTTCTCCTTTCTCTTTTTCCTCTCTTCTTACAGACACAAATGTGTACACACACACACACACACACACACACACACACACACACACACACACACACACATTCTTATGTTCCATCCTGGGTTTTCCCCTGCGGAGAGTGAGAGATAGCAAATGGTGCAAGCGGTGTGACGCACTTTGTCGACACAGCCTTTTGAAAACCACACTTCTTCTAAACCGGATTTCATCTCTGCTTTCCTCAAAGAAAAACATGCCTGCAAAAATTCTCAGCAGCTACACAAACAACCCACATTCAGGCTCTTAATTTTTGAAATAGGCCAAGCTGTAATTGCTATGAGCTCCAAGTAAACTGTATATAAGACACACACAACTGTAGGTCCAGCATTTTTACAGTCTACGGAGTGAGTTAATGGATGATCATGCAAGGCCGCAGGCAAGAAGAGAGGAAAAATGGTCAGTAAAATCCATTCAGCAGCTAACAGAGGATGCAGACTGAAAGGATAGAGATAGAGAAAAGATGGATGGAAAAATGTCTCATGACTGGTCACACTTAAAGCAAGTAAGTATTAAATGTGCGGATGAGTAAGCAAGGAAAAAAAAGAAAAATTAAAAAGGCAGAGAGGGTAAGAGAAGTCTGCCATCACTAGGCAACCAGCGGGAGGGTCTTCTATACAAAATAACCCCAGACACAATCAAAGACTTCCTTTCATACACTCCTGTGAAGGCCTGTCCGAGCACACACACACACACACACACACACACACACACACACACACACACACACACACACACACAGAATGTAGCATTGTTTGGCTGCAGCAATATCTTGCTGTGTCTGTGTGTGTGTGTGTGTGTGTGTGTGTCTGTGTGTGTGTGCAGTCAGTCAGCTTGTCAAGTCCTAGTGGAGTGATCAAAGCTGGTACAAACCACCCAGAGAGATCTCTCCCTTCCTCATCCATTCATCCTTCTCTTTCTATCTCCCCCTCTCTCGCACTGATACAGAAAGAGCATCACATTTACCACATAAAACCTGCTTGGCCAATCCCATTGTGCTGGCTGGAGTAGTGCAGCCAATCAAATTGGCCTATTTAGTTCCAATAATTCTCAGCTGTCCCCCTACAATCACTGAACCCTGGATGGCTGCAGTGCACCATGGGACAGGATCAGAGCATAATGGGAGACAGCATGGGATCTCTGGCAATATCATAATGCCAAGCGTGCACGCACGCACGCAACAAAATACCATGTGAGCTTTGCGGGAGCCCCGTTATGATGCCAAGTTGACACACATGTACGAAATCACACAATCTCCCACGTATAGACATTCTGGCACACATGTGCACAGAAACACACACACCACAGGAGTTCTGAGAACATCCCTAAGCTGCCAAGTTCATAAACACACACTCATACGCCGCTCATGTGAGCACTTTCAGTACATCTAAACAGCTCTGCACCACCGGGTTCACACACATGCACCTACACACCAACATTCACCTATGCAGATACACAAACTTGAATACTAACTGTGTCAAACTCAATGAGGGTTCATATTCAAGAACATATATTTAAACAAAGTCAAAAAAAAGTAAAATAGAATAAATGGTCGTGTTAAATGTAAAGAAAAGTGCATCGTGCTGAAACACACATGCCACAGAAAAACGAGTGCGTGTAACCAGAATCCAACAGCCAAACTGTGGAATCTAAAATGACAGGGACTGCAGGGGCCGTATAACGCAGAAACACCCCAAATGTTTAAGACTAACACCGTATAGCAGCTGTATCATAGAACCTGGCTACACCGCAGCTTAGTCACCATAATGAACAAGGGGACTTTTTAGACTTTGTAGAGTGATCTTGACACCCATTCATTCCAGATCAAATGTAAGGGGGCTTAGCTAATGGCTTTTTAATAGACCAAGAGGCTTGAGGGTGGGGCTTAGCTGGAAGGCGGACACATGCACTCAAGCTGGCATGAGAGGATCTTAACTAACACTCTCCTCTCATTGTAAGGGCACGTGTGTGTGGGCACAAGTGTGGGTCTGCTTGCAGGAAACTTTTCCATTGTGTTTCTATAGTTCTGCAAAGCTAGGAAAAAGATGTCTACATGCCAGATTAAATGACTAGGTGCTAAAAAAAAAAAAAAAGTTTATAATTAAAAGCTTAGAACAGACCTGGATGTAAAGTAGAACTACTTGGATTGAATCCATTACGTGTGGGATAAGTGTACTTGAACACGTTTTGAATATTTCAGGGTTCTCATCATTCATCATTCATCATTATTAAATTTGAATCCTCGTCATTGCCAGCATTAGTCCCACAAACGCCATCATCCTAAAAAAATCATTAGACACAAACTCAGCTATTATACGTACCAAACCATATCCACAGCGGCGTTAAACCGGAGGCAACAACTAGCCATAAGACACTTAATGATGCATGAGTAGAACTAAACAGCAGAATTGTTTGGTTAAAACAACCATTTTTATTTCCCATTCAAAGTCAAAAAGGCACAGACACAAACAGTTTGTAATTTGTAGGAAAATCTCTACCTGACTGGACTGGGAATTGAATCCAGCACTGACGCACAGAGAGGATCAGTTATGTACACAAAGCAATCCACTCCCCCACAGTTAGGTCAACATGTTTGTGTGTTTTTCCCTATTAAATAGAACAACTAATGGAGTGACTCCTCGCACACAAAGAACCAACTTTAGAAACATGAGTCGAGGAACAGAAATAACAGACAACATAGCAGGCAAGCCCAAACTAGGAGGGAGAGGAGAAATATAAAGTGCACTGCAAACTGCAGTTTTCACGAGTGCGCAAAGAATTTTTCATCCTGAAAAAAACATCAACAGTTTTCATTTCCAGTTATGATATTTGTCAAAATCAGTCCGTTGCTGGTGGCAAAGTGCAATTCATCAGAGGTGGGTGAAGGCCTACTCAAATCGTGTCCCTAAATTGCAATGTATTGATTTAACAGTAAACCTATAGAGAACGGTCATAATGAATATTGGTGGGTGTTGCTGAAATGTTGTTCCCCTGGGCAACGAGAGAAAGGTGGCAGCAACATGTCCAATTACTGCCAAAATTCAGGACAAACCTTAGGCCAATCAGTAATGTCGATACCAATTTTCTGACTGCAGTCTGGTGTGGACTAGGCAATTTACTGTATCATCTAAGAGGCTTTCAACTGGAATATTAGTTCTATAATGCAGGGTAAAGATTAAAGCAACACTGAGACCTGGTAGGGTATTAGGATATTATACTTATAAACTACAATAGGGGATGAAATTAAACCCACCATAGTTGCCTATATTATAAAGGTCAAACTTACCAGGTTACTAAGGCCATACAGGGGACGTGCTGAATTAAGCAACTTGGTAAAACAGAAAGGTTAGACATTATATCTTTTGGATTAACATTGACACAGCAAACTGTTCTGCTGCCTGAGGAGGTCCATGAGAGTGTGAGAGGGAAATGTGTTGACTGTCAGCATATTGTAACAGCAGCCAATCACGGAAATCTTAAATGAAAATAAAATGTCTTGGCGTTATAAAGTTAGGCTCGTTATTCGGGCTTCAGTCCTCCACTAACACCAGCCGCTGTGTTGCTGCACGCCGCTCTTAAGGAAATATCCCGTTAATATTCCCGGTAGGCTTCACTATGGCGAGAATATGGTAGGAATACACAACCGTATGATTTCAAAAGCCATTGCTATTTTTGGAGCTCTCTTTATAAAGATAATGACGGCGAGCTGATGATATTGTGGGATTTTACCTACAACCATGATGCTTGCAGCACATTTCTTCTGAGGACTCCTGTTTTTTTGTTGTTGGGAGATTTGTATAGTTGCCTCTACGCTTCTGGCAGGCTGTGAGTGTTTGTGACTTCTGATCAATTTTCCAATCGGAGCAGTGAAGCGTCGCCTCTAGTGCGAAGTGCTCTGCAATGAGACGGCTAGAATCGCCGAGTCCAAGTCCTGCCCGTCACCGTTTCATCTTAATTGAAATCCAGCTAAATTAAAATGCAGTTAATTAAATTCGGAGTTGATTTGCCCATTTACATTCCAGACGAGAAACTACTGCGATATTCAATTCAGACAGTTTTTGCACCCACGTTCGTAAGCTATTTATGTGATTCACAATAGCGAGTCAAGACTACATTTTCTCACATATTACTCTTTCTGAATTAGCCGTATATTTTTCAATCCCTCTAAATGAATTAGCCCATTGGTCGTTCCTCGCAGGGAAACGCGGGCTGCGAGTTTTACCTTTACAGTTGGCACCGCACTTGGAGCAGGCAGGGGAATGCGCAGCTTTAGGCTACATGGTTTACACCTTGAGAAGCGGACCGTAAAGCATCCACTCATCAGCATCAGCTCAATTTAAATGGAAATACGGCACACAAAAAAAGTAAACCTCCTAGAGCTACTTCTGCCCCCCCGCCTACTAACAAGCATGCCGCCACTATAGCATACCATTCAGCCGCATCTCGGCAATGAAAGAAATCTTTCGTCGCTCTAAAACAATTAAAGTGCATTTAAAAAGATGTGAAAGAAGACGCGCTCTCCAGCCTTACCTTGGGCGACTCCTTGGTGTACGAGCACTAGGAGAAGCAGGATCCCCGGCGTGGCGAGCATCCTCGCCAAGCTGCAAGCCCCGTGTCCTATTCCACTTCTCTGTCCACTTTTCCCCATTACAAGCAACGCGTAAAACACATAAACACACACAACTCCTCGGTCCACGGTGGGGGAAATAAGAACCCCTCCTCCTCCACCTCAGGGTCTGCTGATTAATCAAACGAGTCCAAAACCAAAAGGTCTATATGCCTATAGTCCCGATGTCGAAGTCCGTCTCAAAAGGCGCAGGTTAAGCTGTGAGAACAGAGAGGTGGTGGAAATAGCCACGGGGTCCCTCACTCGCGTCAGCGGCACTGCTGCCTTAAGCCTTGCCACTGAGCTCTGCTTTTCGCTCCGTGCGCTCTCTCCTTCTCCACTCTCTCCGTTTACGCAGAGACAGAAATGCCACCGCCCTCTGGCTACCATGCGAGACTGTCTCCCTCTCTCCTTCACGCTGCTTTCCTCTTCCCCCTCTTTTCAATAACACAAAAACTGAATACAAATTAATCTAACTCTTAATAACATGTTTATATTTTTGTCGTTAGATACTTTACTTACTTAAGTAGCTTCTCTCACACTCCTTACACTATAATAACCTAATTGCATTTCGATACTTTTCCAGATATTTTATCTATTTTTTTTTACTTTTTTTGGATTGTTGTTTTAACTACTGGTTGTATGACTTGGTTATGTGTGTGACATATACAATAAACTATGCAGACATATTTTTGTATCCATTGCCTCTGTCTACTGTTTGCGCGTGTACGCTGGTGTGCGCGCGTATAATTGCTACCGATGTGGAACAAACCAAGGAGCCACGTTTCTCCGAGAGCTCACCGACTGCCCCCTGACGGCCACGTGCGTTGGACCTGCAAAAGGATGTACTGTGAGAGGTAAATCTCCACAGCAGTGTATCCGCTTCAATAAATCCACTTCCATACAAAATAAATGAAGTAAGCTTAGATAACTGTAAAGGAATATATTACAATATGATGACTCTTTATTTTCTTTGTCTTGCAGTAATCTATAAGACCATAAAATAAAGGTTGTGCACCCAGCTATTGTATGCTACATTTATTACTTCACCACAGTGTACATGTTCTTATAGTGGTTTAGTGGGAAATGGTAATAACATACATGGACACAGCAATCTGTTCAAATGTATCAAGAGTTAATGGCTGGAAAGCAATTTGTTTAAAGCACATATGACATCTATGTTTTATGTATATACTGTATGTATGTATATAATGTGTTTTACAAGGATATGTCCTTCACTGCCACCACAACCAAACAGTGTCTACTCCACTCAATAATGATAATGTTTCCAGCAGTTGCCATCCTTTTTTTTAACATGGTGACCACAGATTTGTTTTACTGCTATGTTCCCACATTTCTACATATTTATGTCAGTACAATCATGGGGCAGTACGTCTAACTGTCATCTTTGCAAAAGAGTTTTAATTATCTACTACCACTACTTATAACCAGTGTCAGCTTGACATGTCTGGCTATTTTATAAGAAAAAAATGTAAGTGACTGATGGATAAACTCAAAACAAGCTCAATCCATATTTGTATGGGTATGAACACACACACACACACACACACACACACACAAGCTAACATAACTCCCAACAGTGTTGCTGCACAGTCATTTGAGCTGCACAGGCTGGATCATGCATTGTAAATGGCAATAGTAAAATATGTGCTGGGTGCCATTTGTCACCACAGCCGCCCCACAGCTCAGTGACTACCACTGGAAGTAGCTGCTACCCACAGGGACCTGTAAAAGCCTTTTTATTCTGCCACTTTATTGGGAATGGGAAAGCAATAAGTTACACAAGAAACATATGGCACACTTGGATATGGATCAGCACTTACACGCAACAGTGGCAGTGGGGTTTTCACAGTTCCATGTGGTAGTACAACACATATATACTTTGTATATACTGCCAATGACTTATATTCAATATTTAAGGAGTGCATTACGTAAGAGTTCAGACAGGCACATTATTCTAAAAAAGAGAAAATAGAAATAACTGTTTTTTTCTTACACTGCTTAAGGTCCCTACAAGTTCAAACCAAATGCACAAAACATAAATACATCTTTGACATTTGCATCCTGAGTTTTCATTAGAACTACATTCTACCAGATCTCTTTCAAGATATAGTCAAATATGATTTTAACAGGCCAAGGCTTTTTGTAGGTCGGGGCCATTCTGCATTACTGCATCCAACCTCATATTCTGTTACTTTAAAAGTTGAATGTGAATCTGGTCCCTCCTCCTCACTTTTCATAGTTCCGATTGTTATTTCCAAAAACTGTCAATGAGAGATGTGCATGAAATATAACTCCTCCACTTACTGTATGCTGAAAGAATGTAGGTGTGTGTGTGTGTGTGTGTGTGTGTGTGTGTGTTACTCTCTATGCCCCAAAGCCCACCAGTTCTACTTTTAACTAAACTCTCTGAGGACTTTGTCACACTGTCTCCATCTCCCTTTTTCTTTAAATGTGAGGATCATCAAAGCGATACAACATCACTTTATTCATGTTTATCATCATTACAGAGATAGATATACAGCATCTAGAAAGTTGAACATATTTTCCCATTGGTTTCCTGTGCCTCTAACCCATAGCATCAAAGACACCGCGATAATGAGAGGGAGCCTGAAGACACCATTAGAGCATATCACCACCTTGATAATGCAGAGAAGAGGGTTAAAGATTTAATGATCTTTCAATAGTAACATTGGAAAAGTGAAGACTGACACCACACTTATAGACAGACAGACAGACAGACAGATATATATACAGACAGACAGATAGACAGATAGCTAGATTTTTATTGATCCCAAAAAAAAGGGAAATAATGGTGTTATAGCAGCAAAATATCAGACACACTTTCCCATTTTTTTATGTCTGGCCGGGCACAATGACTTCCTGGTCTTGTCGCCACTGTCAGGTTTCCAGGCAACCAGAGACTATAGGACAGTACCCGTAAAAGCACAACTTGTTGTTCTTACATTTCTGTACAGATTAAACACACAAGATACAATGTGCTAAGGCAGACTTAGTTACTTTGGACAGACTCAGGCTAGCTGTTCCCCCATTTCCAGTCTTTATGCTAAGCTAAGCTAGCCAGCTGCTGGCTGTAGCTCCATATTTAGCATACAGACATGAGAGCAGTATCCATCTTCTCGACTTTCTCTCATAAAGAAAGTGACTAAGCATATTTCCCAAAATGTCAGACCACTCCTTTAATGGCTTCAAAAGGTGCAGCATATTGATACAGGTACTTATTCGCTTCAAAATGGTTGCAGAATAATTTCCATTAGATGTGGCAACATACAGCAAGTCATTGCTGTATGTTGCCACATCCAGTATAGTTCAAGGGGTAAGAATGCTTGTCAGGGCGTTTAACAGCATCTGAAACCCACTCCCCCACACCTTTTCGACATCTGAATTAAGGGGACTCTATTTAACAAATATTGTAACTTTTTGAGGCCAACAATTCAACAAGCACGCCCCCTTGGCTTCAAAGCGGTTGCCCAGGTGTGCGGAGATGGCAGTCTAAGCAGGATTAGAACTTCTCTCTCATGCTCTCTTTTTAATATTGTCCCTTTTTTTGTGCAACACCCTGAACACATCTGAGGAAAAACCTGTATGAAAGTGATTGCCATTATCTAGTGGTCGACTAATATGGGTTTTTCAATGGCGAACGCGGATGCCAATATTTAGAGAGCATGGCGACCGATGGCCAATATATAATGCAGATATCTTTTTTTTTTTTTGCATTTGATAAAATATACAATTTAATAATAATAACTAATGTGAGACAACATTTCTAAACTTAAATGAACATTTATTTAACAGTGTTATTGTCCGCATTGTCTGTTTAGTCAGTGTTTAATTGTAGCCTATAACTTGCAGCATAGTTTTTTTTTAAATAGACATACAATAGTTTTTTCGGGCCCCGTAAACTAGATTACTGTGGCGCTGACGTCTGGCCGTAGGATGGTGTAATGACACATGGGGGAACGCTAACATTCTACAGCAGTCACACTAACAAGGCTGCCTGCAGAAGTGTCTGCGACATTTTTTATTAATCGGCCTCGTGAGGGCAGGCATCGGCTCACTGTCAAGTGTGGAAAGTGGATGAAGCATTTTAGAAGTCTTGTCCTTGCAGTGAAGTTGAGCACTTGACACAACTTTGTAATTGTGGGAGTGTGGGATGCATTAATTACTAGTTAGCCTACAAGATGAAACACTGTAAATCAGAGTGATCATCACCCATCTTACTTAGTAACTCAACACACACGACACACAAATGAGCATCAACAATTAATTTTTGATAATCTTTTTCATTTGATTATGCTTTAGAAGAAGCCCAGTACTCTGTATCTTCAAAGCAGTTGGCAGAGGGTTCAAAATGAGCAGCAACCAGCATGTTGCTTCTGAATATTTTAGTTTGAGTCATAACATTGGACTTTCATCATTCAGCCAGTTTAATTTTGCTTGGGTGGAGCATGGTGTTCACTTGTTTTCTGTCATAAGAGCAACAAAACATTTTCTGCAGGCTACAGGCTAAAGACTATAAACAAAAACATTCAACATTGCACTTTTGATCTTCAAACATAATTAAGCCAAGCCTCAGATTGTTAATCAATTTTGTCTAACATGCTGAGGTTGCAGTTATGCTAATATTTAAAACCTGTTCTATACAGTATGTCCATGAAACTGGTGAGGATGTTTTTGTCAGTGAGGAGCCAATCACTTGCAGACTCCCACTCACTAACTGAACAAATTAAAAGAGACACTCAATTCCTTGGAAAGTTAGACTTGCGACAAGCTTACATTACCAGTCTCCCTTCTCCTAACATTAGTCTTTTGTCACCTTTCGATTCTTCTATCCTTCTACCTGTAGGTATAACTAACATCCTGTCATTTGTGCCATCTCCTGTGCTATCGCTATTGTGTGTTATGACAGAGAGAGGGCCCCCACGGGGGTGACTAGGTTTAATCTCTTTAAGCAGTTACATAATGGCCCCCAGTTCACGTTTTAATCAGCGAATAGGTGGCTGTGCCCAGGGACGAATAATCACATCTATAACTTTCTAATCTAATATCCAGCTACATTCAAGTGGATTAAAGAGGAGCGGCGAGGGAGAGGAGGGGCACAGGTGGTACACATAGATAGGAGCGAGTTTTTGTAGGAGGATTTATTTGTTATTTTGAGATGGAGAAAATGAGACTTCATCATGTGAATCATGTTTCTGTCTGGAATTTGCACGTGTGTGTGTGTGTGTGTGTGTGTGTGTGTGTGTGTGTGTGTGTGTATGTGTGTGTGTGTGTGTGTGTGTGTGTGTGTGTGTGTGTGTGTGTGTGTGTGTGTGTGTGTGTGTGTGTGTGTGTCAATGCTCATCACCAACAACCCGCCAAACAACTCAAATCAAAAGTGATCTGAAAGGATTGATGTTGTGGACAGTGTGTTTTTGTTTTGCTAGGGGATGCACACACACACACACACACACACACACACACACACACACACACACACACACACACACACACACACACACACACACACACACACACGTGTATGTACATCCCCTAACCACCTATTGCAAAACACACTGTCCATAACATCAATCCTTTCAGATCACTTTTGATTTGAGTCGTTTGGCGGGTTGTTTGGTGATGAGCACTGGCAATCTCATTCCCTAGATGGCTCTGTGTGACCTGCGCTGTGTGCCGCACACTGGGTGCAACTGTGGGAACAAAAGTGAATCAAGAAATGTATCCAGACAGATGGACAGACAGACAGACAGACAGACAGACAGACAAGGAGAGAATGTATGAGTCATCAAATTGAATTGTTTCGTGAGATGCACCCACGCACACACACACCACATACACGCACGCACATCGGAGGATTTAGCAGGAAATACTAAATGCTGTGGCTACAATAATCTAATTGAAAATCCCAGTCAGCATGTGACCTCATAGGCTGCAAAGAGTGTATTACACATTTATCATAAAAATAATGTGGTTTGTAGTTTTATTTGTTTACATAACTACAATCTGTGTAATGGTCGTAAGATAGAAACATTGCAGCACAAGGCATGAAGAAAATCAATGCAATGTTCATTTCTTGATTGTAAGTCTAACTCTGTTCAATTTTATGTTGCTGTGACGTAGTCCGATAACATCAGATTTTTTGCAGTTGTGATAATTAAACATAAAGGCTAATAAAACTCCTGGAGCTTAGAGAGAGCTCGCCATAGGATCAAACCACTTTGAAGGCAGACTTGAAGGAGGAAAAACTTTTGTATTATCATCATCATTTATATATATATATATATATATATATATATATATATATATATATACACACACACACACTGTATGAAGTAAATCAACAAAGCAAGGACATATGTAGTACTCTAAGCTAACACAATGAGAAAGGGCGTGAAGACAAACAGTATAGTGGAGGAAAAAGACACTAGCAGCAGAGCAACAAAGTCGGCTTTATTAAAGGGATCTAAGTCTTGTTATTCAATATCAAGTCAGTGATGTGGGAATTCATACAAAACAGATCAAGTGACTCTCTGTGGTAATGTCAAGCATATGTACCTATGCTCAACCACTAAATGCATTCACTGAATGAATACTTGTGAGACAGTGAGCCCCTTTGAGTTTTGCGCAGGGATGCACATGCATGCACGCGATCATGAGGGGAAGGCAATTCACATTCCTGCCGCTGGTTTTTACGCTAATCAGCTGATTGACAGTTAGTGGCATTGACGTGTAATAGTCTTACATTCCCAGACCTAGCTCCACAGCGCTGTGGAGTAAGGTCTGGCTACACCACACATACATTCTAAGATAGGATAAAAAAAAATAAAAAAAACTCTCTGGGTTGTTTGCATTTATTTTAACAAATTCCAATCATCATGGGCGGCGCTAAGTTCCAGACGCAGCGACAATGGCTCTACAAAATAGTTTCGTGAAGGAACTTGCTTTGGTGGAACAATTGCACCCCGCAAAAGAAAACATCACATACAATATTAAATGAAGTTACTGTAACTATTCACACAGTAACCTGGGCTATTTAAATTAGCTGTATACATGGTTGAACGTAATTTTGCTCTTACCATTGTATCGTTGTGTGTACTTCGTCCACAGCAATCCCGCCAATTGGTCCCAAAACATCCTAGTTAGATAGTAAAAGCTGTAAACATATTATTTGTAAATCTTTACAATCATTCACCAAAAGAACCAAGCAGGCTTGCCTTATTGCACGATCCAAATATTCTTTAAAAGTTGCCATTTTCAGCGTATGGCTTGCTAGCTTTAAGTTTGTTGTTGTTTGCCTTATCGAATGGATTTTGAGAACGACAACACACAGAGACTGAAAAGCTTTATCCTGGAAATATACTTCCAGAATAATGTTCAAAGAAACATAAAATGCTTCATTAAAAAGCTAGGAAAAAGAAGACGGCAAGCTAGAAAACATGGATGTAGACAACGCACAATTTTAAATATTAAAGTGCTCATATTATACTAATTTTCAGGTTCATAATTGTATTTAGTGGTTGTACCAGAATAGGTTTATGTGGTTTAAGTTTCAGAAAACACCATATATTTGTTGTACTGCACATTGCTGAAGCTCCTCTTTTCACCCTGTGTGTTGAGCTCTCAGAGTGAGGCATCTCACTTCTTTGTTGGGAGTTGCACATGCACAGTAAGTACTGCTAGCTAGTCAGTTGCAGAGTATGAGGGAGTGCCATGCTAGCAGCTAGGTGAGCATTATAACCAAGGGGGTAAGCCAGCCTCCGCAAAGCGTAGCTCCTATGGAGCCATTTTGTTGCTATCAAGCCATCACCCGCCGTTAGCATCCCACTGACTGCCTTTCATTTTGGCGTCACTTTGACAGCGAATAACTTTACATCTGAAGTGTTTAACGACTTTATTTGTGCATTGTTTATTTCTAAAGAAACACAACAATGAATAAAAGGCTCCATTAACTTGTACCTCACGTTATGGCTCCGTAGCAGACGTTTTTATAAAAATAGGCTAACGATTGTGTCATAACCACGCAACTTACTGTCGCATAGTAGAGGAATTACCGTACAGTACAGGAGAAGCTCGCAGGCAGTTTCGACTTACATTAGCTGTTTAAGTTTAATTACTAATGCTAACTAACATTTTAGTTAGTAATAATTAGCCTATGTTATCTCCTTACATATACATACGCTCTCTGTCTCTGCAAGATTGGGAATGATTGAGATTTCTCTTGGCACAGCTACCAGAAGACTTACAACTTTCAGACAGTTTACTCACGTCACATTTATGTCGTCTCTCTCAGTTGGAGGCTGCGCAGTAACGCTCAGCGCTCACCGGAAAAGTGCTTCTAATAGATTTCACTCATCTCCGTCTAAATCAACGGCGTCACTTTGTCCATGTCTTTAACTGTCTATGATTATAACGTGTGTTGCAAAGTGACGCACGTTCGTTGCGGAAGTAAAGGCTGGACTACAATCGAGCTGTTTGGAGCAGTTTGTGAACAGGGTTTTCTCTGGAAGATGGTAAGTCCCTTTGGGGTGGACTTTGGGCTTTTTCAATTTGTAAACATATAACGTGCACAAAAAGATATATAACACAATAAAGGAAAGGGGAAAAGCCAAAAAGCATAATATGAGCACTTTAACAAACTGTTATATTGTCATTCCCTACACACACAATGTATTTTGGGCGAAAACCAAATCAACCAACTTTCTTTCCAAGAAAACTCCACAGGGAAAAATTAAATTAAAAACATAAAAACATAAAATTATGCTGTAATGGCTGTGGTGTGTAAGTGATAATGCACCTAACCATTCACTAATGAAGCATAAAATGGGCCGAAGCAGGTGAATGGTTGCCAATAAGCATCTTTTTAAGTTACAGAAAGGCAAATGAATAGCCATCATTCCTTGATTACAGCTCTGTAAGGAGGGAAAGCAAACATGGACAGGGACAAGACCACAACAGATTTTGGGTCCAAGAGAGTTGTGTTGTGTGCTAAATATGTGCCTCTGCCAGAAAATGTGTCCAGGATATGCTTAATCAGATACTGTCTGATGTGGAATACACCGTCTCTATTAGTGGCGATGGGCAATTAAAATAATTGTTTGCCATCTTCAGGGAAATCTTTAAGCATAGTCAGAGTCCAAATCTCTATCCCTTAGCCCAGAACCAATCCAGAAAACACTCCACCGTCAGAAGGAAACACTGCAGTGAAAGCTTTCCTGTGAAAGCACTGTAAATTTCACAGATTATTCCAAGGGTTTCTTAATGACACTGGGGGCAGTGGTTTTTATACAGTACCTTTTGTGTGTTGCTTTATCTTTAAAAAAGTGCAGATACATGTGTAAATGCATGAAGATATTTTTAATAATTCACTCATTTCAAAGTGTTCAGTGTCAAACGTTGATAAAAGCACGAAAAACGTGGAATAGGTGACAAAAATGTCAAAAAATGTCAGAAACTAAAACAAATTCCAACAAAGCAACAAAGATGTCGGAAAAAGCGACAAAAAGGTTGAAAACAACAAAAACTGCTGAAATCTTGCCTAGAGCACCAAAATTGTTAGAACCGGCTCTGTTTACAGTGGCCAATTATAAGTCAAGAACAAAGTCACTGAGAGACGCAAGAGAAGTGGTGCAGAAAGCAACAATTTCCCAGCGGGTCTGGGGCTACAAGCTGGCATGTCTGTGAATAAGCTTCCCTCATGTCATGCCTGTTGCCCCACATGCTGCATAGAAGGCTGTTTTTGTTGAAAGCTATTATTTACAGGCTGTGTTTTTGTTATCATCGATACAAGTTCCAAAAAATGTTTTACTGTTCTTAGCACAACTAACCCAGGAGTGAATGAAAATCAGAAGAGAGCGGAGGATTCAAGGCATCTCATAGAAAAAAATAAAGCAGAAGATAATACACAGTGTTAATTTAAAGTCTCTGAAAGTCTCTGAAACTTCATAAGAAGACACGGCAGAGTCATGGCCAGAAATAATTCTGTCACACCACAACCATTTGACAGATCCAGCTCTGTCATGCAAGAAGAAGCTAGATACCCACCATCTGCCTCCGCTGGCTACCAGAGAATGCCACACTACCATGTGTCAGTGGGTGGTCCCACTTCATTGCAGCATCCACACTTTGAAGAATTGTATTACTGAACTACAAAGCTCAGACGCAGTCAATCAAGGCTTTAGTTTCTTTGTGTGAATCTGTCCACAAACTTTTGTTTTGCCTCATTACAATGTGGTGCTTTTTCATCAATAGGCTGCATCCAAATCCATTGTTTATTTCCTTAATTATTGCGTTAAAAATGTTGACACTGTAGCAGGGTTGTGACTTCAATTAAAGGTGAATAGAAATTGCTGTGTCACAGCCCAGATGCAGACACAGTCTAACTGAGGCTGGACTCCACAGTGAGGCCACTCTCAACACTCATGTGTCCTGCAAGTGTACAGTATGTACTGTTTGTTTCTCTTGAGTGATCCAAGAGTACAAGGTATAAATTAAAGAGAACAAATTATCAAAACAACTAGCTTATCTAAAGAACAAGTAAAACAAAATGACAGAAAGACCATGCTAAGTGCTCAGATCAGATGCTGTTCTTGGTAAGCAAAATTACCCAGCAAAAGTAATTTCTACCTGTGTAACTGTTGAACCCTCTATGTTGAGTTTAGCCTCTTCGGAAGGGGTTGATGCATTCTCACCATAACAGTACCTGCAGGTACTGTAACAGGACAACTTACTTATCAGTTCCGGTTCTCAAAGAGGAACAATGCAGTTTTTTTTTGCTTAATTTACCTTAACTGAACAGCTTCGGAGTTATTGGAATGGTTATATGACCTTTTTTGAGTTGTATGGTGGGCCGGCGAGCCGCCGGTCTCAACATCAGGAAGTATCGCGTGGTATCAGGTCTCGCGATGTAATGAACTGCTTCACAGCACTGCACACATACGCCCATTCAGGAACCGGCTAACAAGGTAGCGATGGAGTTTTTCACACTATCGTCATGGCTGAGCCGGCAAAAAAGAAGCAGAAAGCTAGGAAAGCATTGTCGGAGGAACAGAGAAAGAGGAAACGGCAGACTGACCGAGCGAGGAGTCAGACACAAGTAAACATAGGAGCTGCCAAATATCTATTCCGAAGCTATAGGGGGGGGGGGGGGGGGGGCTCTATAGAAAAACCTGCCAGCAAAAAGTGAGAAAACAGCGAAGAAATGGCCAAAACTGCATAGCGCCCCTTTAAGGATTCTTGATTCCGATGCTCTTAGGGGTGGGGTTAAAACAGGTCCCATGGTTACTTCACAGAAAAAAAAATATTCATAAAAACACAATTCATATTCATTCATATTCACAATTCACTTCATACAGAATATGGAAACTGTAAATTAATGTCATACAGTTTGTTTTGGTTGCTGGTATTAAATAAATGTAATACAATAATAATTTGTTCATTATTTTTTTTCATTCACTGTAACTGTAACACTGAAACCCGCCAAAACAAAAGGTCCAACATTCGTCGGGGCACTAAATACAATCAGCCAGTTGCCCGATCGGGACAGTGCTAAAAAAAAGTAAAAAAAAAAAAAATCATTTTCATTTTAAAATAGTTCCAGACATTGCTTCATGAGCGGCATTACTATGTTTGCTCTACTCTCCCAGACTTCACTGTGCTCTGCCTGTGTCTGTCTGTGTGAGGAGTAGAATGTGAGTAGAGACAGACCCAGGGCAGCTAGTTTACTTCATAGATGAAATGGTGGTCAATATAAACAACATACGAGTTGAAACACAAAAGAACATTCTTTGAGAGCCTTTGAGATAACCATACAATTGGGTTGAGAATAATGATTGGTGTTTGAGAGTATAGCTCAGTGCGTAGTGCATGTGGTCTGTGTGCGTAGCGATTGTGTGGTTGAGAGAGAGGAAAAGAGACAGTGGCTGCAGACAGCAAACAGATGCTGGCGCTCAGAGCAGAGAAGAAAACCTGCGGTCTAGGGCACTCAACCTTACCCAGACTTGTGCACTTGCAACTCTTACTGATCTTCCGATAGTGCCTAAACAATGCAAAATGTACCACTTTGCGCAGCGTCGTCCAGTTCAGAAAGGGTGCCAATGTGTTGTTCGTTAAGGAACCAATAAGCAGAATCGAATCGATTGAAATTTCTTAATAATTCTTATGGAAATTAACTTTTGGATCCGGTTCTCAATGCCCAACCCTATTCGAAAGGTTACTAGGTTACTAGTGGAGACAAAATGGCATTTTGAGAGAGATGTCACACATGTTACTTTCTTTAGATCTCTCCTGCCATATTTCCCCAAAGAAAAACTATGTGTGTGTGTGCCGATACCCATCATGCTGTTGCGAATCCACAGTAGATTTTAAACAGACTTCAAGAGCTGTACAGAACCATGAAAGTTAGACCTAACTTCCTAAAATAAGTCATTTGTAGGACTTCAAGTGAAAACGATAGACCCCCGAAGGCCCTGACATATGCAGATGTGCTTCCATGATCCAGAAACAGACAACAGTTAATTCCCTTCCTCCTTCTAGGTGTTAATGTCCTGACAATCAGCCCAAGTGCTTTTTGATTAGCTCATTATTAATTCATGCACACTCCCGGAATCTCAAATCACAATTAATTACAACTGTGATTCCAGCAGTGACCAATATTGATGTAATTAAATAATTAGGAGTTTGCTGCTGCAGCATCCTCTTTTTGACTGCAAGGGACAGAGAAAACTATGTTTTTAGAATATAAATGAAAAAAGCCAATAGAGCTGACGATAAGAGGCGAGTGTATTTGTGTAGAAGTGCTTGGTCCATCCATGCGTGAGGAGAATGTTCTAGTAGAGATTAGTCTAAATGAAGAACGTCAGATAATGTTCTTTTATGATCGATTGAGAAGACTGATGTCTCCACAGAATGCATTACAACAGTCTGCCTGTGCTTTCTGCTTTGGACAAGTAGTGAAAACCGTAACATATGATGATCCGTTCTTTAATGGCATACAGTAATTATAGCATTTACGTACGAGTAGTGATTTTTACCTTCAAAAAAAAAAAATTAATTCCTTCACCGGTTAAACATTCATCTTATCTACTGTATATGTTTTCTGGCATCTGACCAGAGGTGAACTCCGAAGCAGGATACCTTTGCTCTTTAGCCCTATTCACACGGGAGTAGTATTATCAGGGGACAGCATATGATTTATATGTGTGATATGCCACATTTGTGAGAGATTAGCGAAGTCAAATTTACTGACATTATCCCCCAAATATGGTGTCAAGGCTCTATCAAAACTTTCATTTATAATTTCCAGTGCAGCCAATACGACCCCAAATCACACAGATGCTGATTCGCACGGGACTAATATTATCACATGACCTCTGTGTTTTGGAAAATATGGTTAGGTAATTTGCGGTGGAATTATTATTTGACAAATTACAGACATGGCAGATTTGCACAGATTGGCACAGATGCAATTATTACAAATTGGTCCCCAGTAATAGTAGTCCAGTGCAAATAGGGATTTAGTCAATGAGCTGATTTCTTCTGCTTCAGTTAGTAGTTGGCCAAAGAAGGGGACACGGTGGCTAAAGTCCTATTTGCACGGGACTAGCATTACCTGGGGACCTCTACTAATTTGTAATACTTCGTCGTCTGTGATCGCGTGTGAATCTGCCATGTCAGCAACTTGTTGAGTAGAAATCCCAACCCAAATTACCTACCATATTTAGCCAAACACAGAGGTCATGTGATAATATTAGTCCTGTGCGAATCACCATTTCTGTGATTTAAGGGTCTTCAATTTTTTTTGCAAGGTTTTCTCTGCGCCCCTTTTCTGCCTCTTACCTGATCGAAAATTATGGAGGCTGCGTTGGAAATGATAAATGAATGTTTTGACAGCATTATGGGTGCAAATTCAGGAGGCTCATCTCGCTACGCTGCGTGGAGACCCATTCGCAGAAAGAGAAGGCTCAAATCCATCAGAAGAGCTACATCTCGAAAGAGGATGAGGTGGATGGCATGACAGCATGCGGGAAGGAACGTTTCTCTATCTTTCAACAGATGTCAGTAAATTTGAGTAAAATCTACACTTTGCTTATACTGTGCAGTGTGCAGCATTAAACACAGACGTGTTTGTGCTTTCTAAATCACATCAGGTCCCCTGGTAATACTTGTCTCATGCAAATAGGCCTTAAAGGTCCCATGACATGGTGCTTTTTGGATACTTTTATATAGGCCTCAGTGGTCCCCTAATACTATATCTGAAGTCTCTTTCGCGAAATTCAACCTTAGTGCAGAATTACAGCCACTAGAGCCAGTCCCACAGTGAGCTTTCCTCAGTCTGTAGCCATTGAGGAGGAGAGAGAGAGAGAGAGAGAGAGGGGGGGTGTTATGACATCATAACAAGCAAGATTCCAGAACGGCTCATCTGATCTTACTTTTTCTCAAAGGCAGAGCAGGATACCCAGGGCTCGGTTTACACCTATCACCATTTCAAGCCAATTGGGGACCATAGGCAGGCTGGGGGAACTCATATTAATGTTAAAAAAACTCATAAAGTGACATTTTCATGCCCTGGGACCTTTAACTCTGTTTTTTTGTTTCTTTACATTTACTTCAACAGTCAAGTTCCTTCAGAAAAATAGAGAGAAGATATTTTCAATCTTTTCATAACACTTTGGTTTGTTGTCCATGGCCATTTGTTTATTTAACAGTCTAATAAACAGAAAATATTGAAGTACTTTGTCAGGCTTATCCCGTGTGTCAGGCTTGTCCCGTCTCCTTGCCCCAAGACTCTGTCAAACTAAATTTATTTTAAATATTATTTCTGTGGTTTCGTTGATTCCAAAGTTGATAATACTCTGACTATTCTGTATTTAATAACACTTCACCTCCATGAAAACTTTTTTAAAACCCAAGGAGAAATAGACACAATAAATAAATAAATAAATGCTATGCTGCTGTGCATCTGAAAACAAGGGAGCTCCTAAAAACATGGCTTTTTTGAGATAAGAGTTGCTTGTGTGATGGCAGTCTGGTTGCCTGATGATTTCCATCCCCGTCCTTCTATCTCCTCATCTATTCCCCTGAAGATGAAAGAAAACAGTTTGCAGCTACTTACTGGGACCCTGCAACATTAGTGGCTACTGCCACGGCCTTCAAAGACTCTGTGTGTGTGTGTGTGTGTGTGTGTGTGTGTGTGTGTGTGTGTGTGTGTGTGTGTGTGTGTGTGTGTGTGTGTGTGTGTGTGTGTGTGTGTGTGTGTGTGTGTGGCGTGTGGGCGTGCGTGCGTGTTAGAGACAAAGTGAGGCAAGGAGACAGAGAGCTTCGACACAAATACATGTGTACTTAAGAGTTACTGGGCCCGGTCTGTCTGTGTGTCTCAGCGTGTGCGTGCTTGCTGACATTCTAAAGAGGTGTAAGGTCAAGGTTCATGTCAGCTCGACTCAGCTGTCACCCCCTGAGCTCTTTATAAAATCCCTCACAGCTCTTTCAGCTGCTGTTTGAACATCATCAATCTGGCACAGGCTGTAAACTGCAAAACTGTGGAGGTTTTCACAGACACAATGTCTTCTGTCATCTGCAACTTACATATTTAGAAATATTTGTCAAACACTTAAAACATGTTTGATGAATTTTATGGCAACTATAGTAACATAATCCAAATAGCAAAGTCTAGCCAACTAAAACTCTGCTGTGCCACATGTTGGACAAAAGTGTTGTATGTTGGCAGATTTGTTGTTGTGATGGTAGTTAGAAAACTATTATGGGGTTATGATTTTATCACTGCTGTTTTACTGACAACAGGAGGTGAGCAGTATAACATGCCAATGCTCGTGCCCGCTGTGGAGCTAGGAAAAGATAGAGGCTGAGGCAGCCATGTCTCTGCAAAAATATTAATGGTTGGAACATGCTGAGCTTATAGATGCAGTGGTACGAGATGCAATACGTTTGAGAGCGTCCTATGGATGTTTTAATATGTTTTTACCACTGTCAAAATGTATCACCATGGTGAATTCAAGCTGACTGCCCCCTACGAAAACGCAAGTGCACATTTTTTAAAGCCACCTTGTAGGTCTACAGGGTCTTTGAGTGTTGCATGTTTGACACAAAAGATTTTGAATGAAGATGAAAACCCAATTCATGATTAGACCACCAATAATGTAAGAAGAAAAAAATTATATTATGAGAATGTGGATGGAGGGCTGTGCCAAATTGCATTCTTTGTATGTGAGGTGAAGTTGTGCTTTCCAATTATCTTACAAATTTAATTAAATATGGACATAATATTGAAGGGCGGACACATTAGCAAAAAAAAGTTTTTTTTAAGGATACCGCCATAGTTTTAGAGATATTGAGAGCTAAGTATTCATCCTATGTAAATATACAGCATATACTGTATATGTTTTTTTGTGGATAGATGTTTTAGTTTTAAGACAAGCTTTTGGAAAAGTGAATTAAAACAATAGTGATGGAGTAAATTACAATGTATGATAGGGAGAACGTTGTTGATACAGTATAGCTTGAACCTAGCCATTCAAGCCTTTATTAAGAATGTTGCTTGGGAATTAAATGTTAACCTCAAAGTTTCACAAGGTGCTTTGACAGTTTACGCTGTGCTTTGTTGTACTGGGTGCACACAGAGAAAAAATTGAATCAGAGGAAATGAAAAATACCAGAGGAATGATGCACTACTGTGCCAGTGCAACTGCAAAGGTGCATGTTTTGATTAAGTCTGCCAGAAAACCCTTAACCCTTAAAAGGTGCTGTATAGATAAAAAGAACTAAAACAAGAAAATGTACTCAATACTTTTAGAGAGACAAAAGAATAAATAGAAGACTATATGACAAGATTCTGCTCCTTTGATGTCAGTATGAGCACTTTCCCCTTGGATAGTTAAGCATGTTTTGCAGATTAGGGATTTAGAACGGAAGACGAAGCACGAGGGACACATTGAGAAAGGAAGAATTATAACATTATCAAAGGTGCCTCTCAGGAATGTTTGGAGAAAGGAAATGCTGGACTGCAGTTGTTTCTCCTCTTGCTCTCATAAATCCCACAGGCTGCATGTATAAAGTATTTAGGTAGAAGAAGACTAATCCAAAATGGTTTAGCATCTGAAATCACAGCAAGGTTTAATATAGTCACATGACCCAATAGGTAATGCAAAATCATTATTCCGATGTCATGACGTTGACGCCTAGAAATCCCAGATGAATCGGCACACAAGTTAAGTCAGACATAGTCTCGCTTTGCCAGACCTTCCTTCACAGCGCTGCGAGGGAGGGCCTGGCTAGTTCACATGGCATTTCGGGGAGAGAAACGTGCTCTGGTTTATTGGCATTTCTTTAAACCAATCATAATCGTCATGGGTGGCACTAAGCACCGCACAGAACCCTGGTGCCACTGCAAAATCGCCTTGGTAAGGAACTTGTTTGGTGGAACATGTGTACGTTCAAAAGAAAACTGGAAATTGGAAAGATAGTCTAGCTAGCTGTCTGGATTTACCCTGCAGAGATCTGAGGAGCAGTTAACCGTAGTCCTCCAGTTTCATAGTCCAGAGTGTAAAATTCCAACACAAAGGAAGTGTTAGGTAACAAGAGTCCGCCCGAAAAGAAGGACATACGGTGGAATTTTTGGCGGCATCATGGCAATCCCGGAAGTGGAAGGTCGAGGATAGACTAAGATGCTTTACAAAGGACAATATAAAGGCAGAACACAACATGTGGAACAGAGACTGTACATTTTCTCTGTGACGGCTCTGTGTGGGAAACAGCTAAAGTTTTCATGAACAAGTTGGAACCAGTCGCACCTGTTGGTGCTGTTCTGTAGTTAGTCATTTTGAAAAAGGGATTCATTCGATGTACTATTTTTATATTGACAGTGTTGGTTTAACTCTGCAGAATGGCAGTTGTGTGTCTTCATAAGGAGTTTGGACAGCTGAACAATAAAGCTTTGGTGTGTGGCACAAAATGCCACAATGCTATTGTGCTGTTCACTTATTGATACCCACGTGTGGAAAGAGTCCCTGTTAGCCTGTTTCATTCAGATGAGGAATACTTTAAAAAGGGAGCAGAAAAGATTAGCTGGTGCAGGAGGCAGAAAGTGCTGAAAATGGGTTGGCTGACGCTACGATGCACTAGCCCAAGGGGCAAAGAGACAAGTGCAAATTCAAGCTGTATTGCAGTGATTGAGATGAGGTGCCATGCTTGTGTTTGTCTCTCTCACTCTCCGGCTGCTGCCTCAGTTGAAGGCAGTGTGTGGTCTGCAGAGAAACCTTTCTACTGCTCTGACCTGACCAGTGTTACAAGATGCCGCTGGCTACAGGAGTCCAGGGGCAGGGAGCCACCGTGTGGGGGATTTACAAATGGGGGATGTCACCTGCCCAAATAAGGACACTCTTCCCTCATCTTCCACACGCTGGCCTACTCAATACAAGACTTCTTGTCCCTGTCCTTACTGACCTAAACTCATCTCTCAATGTTACTCACACAAAAGGCCGGTGTGTCCCTCTCATGGAAAACAAAAAAGAACTTGGAAATGGAAAGTGTTGCAAACCCATTCTGGTAAGGCTGAAGATGTGACTACCTTCCTATACGTTATTTCTCAAGTGGAAGAAAATTCAATGTGACATCCACCAAGGAGACCTTGTTCTGTGTGGAAACATTCAACCAGCAGGAAAATGTGTGACCTGTGGATTTCATCGTAGGGGCCTTCAATACTTCTCATGGGAAAGTCTGCAAAATGCAACTCAATGTGATGAAAGGATTGTGTAACAGTTAGGTCTACTAGAGAAGTTCTTCCCTCTTCCATCTAGAAACGATAAGTTATTCAATTTGGACGTGACACATGGTGGAAACTATTTCACTCATTTTGTGGCTATTTTGATAAGTTTGAAAGCTGCTGTTACATATAAACTGTAAAAAGAAAATAAGCCATTTTCTTTCTGAATATGAGATGCATCTGCTGCAACACTGTCTTTCCATGTGTGCTTATGATATTATGTTTTGATACGCTATGGAATTAGCTTTATCTGTATTCTTACATGTCTACTGAGACAGTTACAGTGGAATTTGAAATATGTTTTTAACATGGAAAGTTTGTATGGAAGTGTAGCAAAAAAAAGATCTATATTGAAATATGACAAATATTACTTCAATTTACTTGATATTATTAAGTAAGGAATTAAGTGCTTACTTATGTACAAACATTCTAACATAATGAGGGAAAGTTATAGTAGTATGTTGCAGTTATGTGCAATATCATCAATTTGCACATTGGGATCATTATTGTGTTTCTTTGCAGTTTCAAACTTATTGAAGTGAAGACCACGATGTGTCGTGACTTTATGTCATCTGTTAGATGAGCGTTAGCTTGCTGTTAAATTGCGTTGCCACAGCACAAGAATAGTATAATGACTTTGCTTCTATAAATACAGGAAATGTTCCAGATTGGCCTAACATCCACATTAAAAGCAGTGGGGCATTAAATGCAGTCTCACTTATCTCTAGTGTTGATTCCTTTACTGCTGCATTTTGAAGCAGCTGTGGAGCACAGTGTGGTTGCTGTGTGGACTGCAGCGTTCAGTCTGCAGAAGGAGAGAAGCCACTAGAGGTGTTGAAATTAATCATTGCATCGATGCATCGCGATGTGGACGTGGATTATTTTGCATCGATGCAGTGAAAGACAATAATCGATTATTGCCTACTGTCTATCCCACAAAATCAGATCTACACACAACTAAAATAACACAAATTATGGGTCCAAAGAAAGAAAGGAAGTGGGAAAAAAAGCTTTTCTGTGTAAAGAGCACTGGCTTTCAGCTATTGTGGTGGCTGGTATTGCCAAGTAGAACAGTGGTGTAAATACTGAATGAGGACCAGATTATCCACAGAAGGAAGTCAAAATTATGCTGGGAGATAAAGATGTTAATGTACTGTAATTCACTAACCTATATATATATATATATATATATATATATATATATATATATATATATATATATATATATACACACATATATATATATATATATATATATATACATATATACATACATATATACATATTTACATATATATATATATATATATATATATATACATACACACACACATATATATATATACATACATATATATACACACACATATATATATATATTAGTGCTGTCAAAAAACATTATTTCTTCTCAGATTAATTAATCGAAATTAATGCGTTAAAAAAATAATAACGCAGATTAATCCATTCAATATTGACCTTTCACTCGGAGCTGTTCTAGCCACCATTCGACTGTAAAATGAAGGAGGGACAGGCAACAGAAACATTGCTGCACGTGACGCCTTCCGCTAGCTAGTAGCTGGATTAAACACGGTTAAAATGCTGACAGCTAACGCTAAATGGTGTAAAGTTTGACTGTGTTTCTGCCGTTGTCGGAAGAAACAGTGGTTAGAACTCATGCCTTTGGTGTGGGAGATGTGGGTTCGATTCCCACCATGATCCATCAACCAATGTGTCCCTGAGCAAGACACTTAACCCCTAGCTGCTCCAGAGGCGTGCAACCTCTGATATATATAGCAATTGTAAGTCGCTTTGGATAAAAGCGTCAGCTAAATGACATGTAATGTAATGTAATGTAATATATATTCAGGTTCAATTAAGGATTTGTCATTGGCGTACTTCAGCCTCAAAACTGAGATAAACCAGGCAAGGCAAGGGGAGAAGGGATGCATCAGATGCATGGATAGAAGGAGAAAAGAGGAGGTGGGAAAGAGGAGAACATAATTTAAATATATGTAAAAAAAAAAAAAATACAAGAGGCAAGGAGGAAGTGAAGGAAAGGGAATAAAGTGCTGGAATGAAAGAAAAGAATGTAAGAGAACAGAAAAGAAAGGAAAGAAGGTGAAGAAAACAGTGACCAGAGTCACACCCAAGACAAACTGGTGCCAGAAATCTTCCTCTTTCTCTCCTCCATTAAAAAAGACCCAGGGCGAAACCATGGCACTCCTCCCCATCTCTGTTCCTTTAATATGGGTCTTAAAAGTAATTTACAGCAACATATGTGGCAAGGCATCAAAAGTGCATTTGGCAGATAAAGATGCCATCGCTGACAGAAATGTGGTGCCTGGAGCAAGGCTAAAGCTCTGTGTTCTCCTCTCTCTCTCTCTCTCTCTCTCTCGCTCTCTCTCACACACACACACGCACATGCACAGATCCACTCTCTCCCTCGGTCGTCTCTTTCCTCCTCTTCCCTCCACGACCTTTTCCACTGTTTTCTCTCCTGTCTTTTTTCTATCTTCCCACCTCTTACTCCTTCTCTCTCTCTCCCTCACCACACTCTTCTCCTCCCATCTGTCCTTACATCCGCCTACACATCTCCATCTCTATTTCCCCGTCGCACTCCACTCCCTCCTTCCTCCGTCATCCTGATTTCATGGCCATTTAAAACCATTCATCACGAGTGCCTGCACAATGTTTATTCAAGCCACGTTGCATCACAAGCCAGGATCCTATTTCCTGTTTTTGTGGCGTGAAGCAGCCCTCTGGACAGGATGTCAGTGTCTCATAGAGGATTAGCTCTCATTTAACACCTTCTTTCACACTATGTGGCGACCAGAGAGTCCCAGAACTTAAGACTCTAAAATGACTCGACAGGGGATCAAATCCCAAACCTCTTACAACCAGTCCACTGATCTGTGGCCTGCCGCTAAAATTTGAGCATCAGCCATTATAGGTCCACATCAACCTTTCCTTCTTGTCCTCGACCAGCTTTTCTAAAGCACTCTCTTTCATCAATCTCCCTCTCTCCTCTGCCCTCTTTCCTCCATCTCTCTCTGTAACTCTCTCACCCTCCTTCACTACACAGTTTTTACAGTATTGCCTTTCGGTTTCTTAACCGTAAATGCTTCCCACCATCCCTCCACCTTCCCCTTCTCTCCCTTTCTCCCAGACAGTGTGATGTGGGTAACGTGCTGTTGAGTTAATGGGTTCATTTCTGAACATCTTTGTCCATCGTTTTTTTCATGTCTGAGAGAAGAAGAAACAAGGAGTCTTTCACTTCATCTCGGTGAGCTATGATGACGATTACTGACTGTGACTTTCAGACGTTACCTCAAAGTGAACAATCCACCTCTAAGTCAATTAAATAAGAACGATATTCAATCCAATTAAAATGGAAAGAATCTCTCGTCCTTCAATTTTTCTCAACAACCGTTCCCATCCCATCGACTTCACACTTGGCAGGTAAATTGCTGCGTTATGTACACACTGTATATTGTGTTTAGAGGGGATCACTATTAACTGTCACACAGCCAAACAACATGCCAGGTACATCCCGCTCTCCATCGCTCGCTACAGTACATTCAAGAACAGATGAAGAAAGAGAGACCGCTACATTGTAGAAAACAAACACGTCAAGCATCAGCAATGTAAATTCCGTAACTAGCCTGCTCCCAAATAGTTAGCTTTTAGCAAATTAAGGGTATACTCTAGCATTGCTATAGAAGCTAAATCTTTAATGAATAGTTTGACATTGTGGGAAATACTCATATTCACTTTCTTGCTGAGAATTAAGAGAAGATGGATACCACTCTCATATCTATCTGTATAACGTTAACAGCCAGCAGCTTGTTAGCTAAGCTTAGTATACAGAACAGCACCACTAAACCTCAACAATCAACATTTTTATAAAGTTATGTTGCTTGTTTAATTTGTACAAAAATTGAAGTGGCAACGACAATTTGTAATCTTGCAGGGGAAATATTGTGCCCAACTAGTTCTTGCCAGGGGGACTTCAAGAAGTAGGCCGGCACACAATCCCTCTGCAAAACCACAAATTGGTTTTATTACACTTTGTTGTTTGTTCAGATAAAAAAAAATGAGATGTAATGTGTTAATTAGTGAGCTTTAGAGGCTCTGGTAGGTGGATTCTGTTACCTTCTAACAGCCAGGCTAGCTGTTTCCCCCTGTTTCCAGTCTTTATGGTAAACTAAGCTAACCGGCTGCTGGCTATAGTTTCAAACATGAGAATGGTATTGATCTCCTCATTGTACTCTTCTCAAAACAGCGAATATGTGTATTTCCCAAAATGTGAAACTAATACTTTAGGTCACATTCATATCATACTACTTTAGCATGAATAACAAAGCAAAATTATACCCACAGCATTTCAATCTCTCTCCACACATTTTTCCTCCACTGTGTGATAGTTGTCATAGAGTCCATCCACAAACCCCCCACACCCCCATCTCCAAGCCCAAACATGCTGCTGTTGCTCAGTGTGTTTGAAAGGCACCCCGCTGGTAGAGAGGGGATTTAGAGAAAGGAAAACAGATCGATTAAAAAAGAATTACCAAAGAAGAAGCCAGTACAAGTCTTGCTGATAGTTTACAACAACCACTGAAAAACCAAAAGGCAACCCCAAATGAAAACAAAAACGTTGTTATTTACACAAAATGTCAGTCAACGTCAGAGTTTTGCAGTAGAGTTTTCGTCAAAATTAGAGGAACATAGGAAGCCCGAATAGGAAGATGAAATATTCCGCTGGAATATTCTTAACCTGGAAGATAAGTGAGAGAAAAGGATGAAGGTGGTGTAGGGGGATAAAAGGAAAAGGCAAGACAGGCAGCTTTTTGTTGGTGTCAACATCACTTGGAAAAGTGATAGAAATCAACCCTGCCTCGCCTACTTATCTCTGCAGTCTGAGATGCTGTTTCTACTTTTGACAGAACTGAAAGTGTCTCTGCTCCTCAATGCCTGCCTGTGTGTTTATGTGTGAGATTTATTAACATGCACATTTGTGAGCCCATGACATCCCCGGAAGAATGTGTGCGTGTTTGTGTGTGTGCAAACAGATAAGGCTTTGAGGATCTGAGATATTTCAGAAATCTAACGCGGGCTTGATGCCCTTACTATGTGATCAAAAAATACGGGGCTTCTTTCATTACCTTTGACGGAGGAACACATTTGGATGTTTGCCTGCCTCCCTTTCTCTCTCACTCTCACTCTGCCTGAAGGGAGAGGAGAGTGGTGGTTATCAGAGAAACGCTGTGCATCGGAGAACCCGTTTAACATGGTGGAAAAGCAGTGCTGCATTGGAATTCGGGAATCATGAATACAACACTGCTGATTCACACTAAATCAAGGTGATCAACACGTTCCTGACCCCGGGACAATTCAAGACAATGATCTCAAACCACTTCACCTCAGTGTGCAATTGTTTTCACTGAGTATTGTGCTCTCTTGATTTTGTTCATCAATTTGTATTTTTCTGAACATCATTGCCAATGACAGAAAAGTCAATGACTTTCAAAGGGTTCAATAATGGTTTGAATAAAAAGAGAGTCTGACCTTCAACCAGAGCACCTTGCATCCACTGGGCTGAAGTGTCCTGCCAGCTTCATGGACGCTTCCTGATTGACCCTATGACTTGGCCTCCCTGTGAAAGGGGGTAAGCAAAAAAACACTGAGGGCCAGATGTACTAACGCTTTTGCGCCCACTTTAGGCGTATTTGTTTTGTAACGTGCGCGTAGGTGGCGAGGTATGTACAAAAAGGCCGCACTGAGGTAAAAGCGCAGACTGCCTGAAAAGGGCATATTGCACTTTTCCGTGTAATGCATATGCATTTACGGGAGGGTCAAGGGGAAAGTGGGAGTTTCCCATAAAGAGATGGGAGGGAAAGTGTAAAGTGCGCCTAATTATGTATTCCGCGGTATGTACAAAAACCGCCCGTGAAAGCGCGCCTCTATTTTGCGGTGACCATTCTCCGCCTCTTAAAAACAGGTGTAAACCTGGAAGCGGGTTTTCTCGCATATGCCTCCTGGTGAAATGGCAGCAGTAATCCGAACAAGACATAGACATAATACATAGGCCAAGGAGACGAGCTGAAAGGATTTTTGCCACAAGGACCACACGTTTTCAGTTGAGTGAACACGAAATCATTAAGCGTTACAGATTAAGAAGCCATGCAATATTACAGTTACTGGAAGAAATCAAAGATGACATTGAATCTCCAACTCAGCGTTCACATTCCATTCCAGCAGTTGTTCAACTCCTCGCTACAATACAAATATTGGCATCAGCAGTGGGAATATCGCAGTCTGAACTCAGCTGTATCATAGCACGCGTACTTAACGCTTTGCTGCAGCACAATTTACGGTATAGTGGGCGGAGAAAGGCGCTGGTTACCAGATGAACTGCAGCTTTGGTAAATACGACGTAAGCTGAAGTATCACAGCGTGCGCTTTCTGCAGGTTGGCCATGGCGCTGATAACGCTACATTCACAAATGTACGTACAGCTGGCCCTAATATTTTGTAGATGATTTTATTTGTTATTTTATTTATTAAGTATTTATGATAATCAATGTTTTCAATTCACTTAAGTAACACTGGACGGAAACTATACTATAAGTAAGTATCTATGACAAAAGCTTTAAACATAAGCTTGTTGCACTTTATCATGTGGCGGAGCTTTATACTGTTCAATACTATCATATTGAGGCTCTTATCTCTAAAGAGAACCAAGCTAATTATTATGCTTATTCGTTATATCTTACATGAAAAATAGTATTTTACATTTGGAAAATAACAACTTGTGTGTGATATTGGCCATGTATCGTTTTATGATTTAAAAAAAAAAATACATTCATTATGGATTATTTACAACCACAAGAAAAACAAGCCTTCCGACCTATCAAGGAAACATGAAAACGTTTGCGCAAAAAGCTGCTTCAATGTATGTCACCTCCAGTAAAAGCAACTGTGACTTTGTTATCACATGAATGCGTCATATTTTATTCTGTTTACAGTGTTCCTAACACATGAAAGAATCTGATCAATTAGACACAACGTGCAGTGTAACTCACGCAGACGCTCATCAATTAAAGAGCGGCATACATGCTGTAACGACCCCACGCCAACAAAAACTAGCAAATCTAGGTAATTGGCACACTTTCTATAGAATCTGTAGTAAAAAGTGTTTATAAAGGCTGAAAAATGAAAGATCTTGAACCATGAAGGTGGCTGTGAAGTTTGCAGTTTATAAATCATGCAGCGCTTTAAGCCCCAGCTGTAGCTTCTATTATATTCTGATTAATGTATTTATTATAAACCAAATACTTTTTAGAATAGTGCAAAGTGAAGAGTGAAAGAAAAGGGCGGCATGAGGCAACACTGGAGGCCAAGAACTGAATTTATATAAACACATCTTAAGCGTGATTTATGCTTCTGCGTTAAATCAACAGCGTGGCTATGTACGTAGGTGCGTGTAGAAATGGACCCTACGCCAGACTCTACACCATAGCCTGATGTGCACCTCTCGAAAAATGTATCTACACGTCACGGTGACGCAAGTCGCTCGGCTGTGGCGTGGTAGTGTTGCATTTCCACCGACTCATTTCCTGGTTCTCCTTCTCCATAAACAACATGAAATCAAAGAGAGGGGTAACTTTTCCTGCTACAGCTTTCCCACCGTGGTCAGAAAACACAGGGGAGACACTTCTCCCACTATGCCTCTAAAGTCGCTACTCGTTTCGAAGCAAATCACAGTCACTCTCTCACTCGCTCTACCACACACTCCCCATGCACACACACATGCAGACCCTGCTATTCTCTTAAAGAGATCGACGC
Organism: Gymnocephalus cernua; assembly: GCA_023631565.1. Classification (NCBI taxonomy): domain Eukaryota; kingdom Metazoa; phylum Chordata; class Actinopteri; order Perciformes; family Percidae; genus Gymnocephalus; species Gymnocephalus cernua. Next base: position 17,603,127 of record CM042425.1, read on the forward strand.
ACACACCAACGCAAAGGTATAAACTTTAGACCACTTCCGTAGGGTACGGCGAAAGCTCTGCGTGGAGCCTCCGCAGGACCATAAATCACGCTTTATACTGCAGCACCAAAATGAAACAAAACCAAAATGTTGAAAATGATCCGGCTGTAAACCATCACGTTTACCCATCAACCATCACAAAGACAACTCTTTTGGACAAGACAGCCGGTTGACATATTTACTGACAAAAGATGCAAACGAGAAACAGCACAAAATACACTGTAGAATTTGCATGGACACCAAGAACTTGTTTTGTAATTAATGCAACACATTGGCAATAACCCCTCAGGCTGTACTGCCTTGGAGCACTAAAGCTGTGATGCAACTGGCAAGTTTTTTTTGGGCAATGTGACGGCATATCTTTTTCTGGGAAAAGAAACTGAAACAGATTGAAAGGAATAGAAAAAAACTGTTTCCAGGACAATAAGTGTTATATATTCAATGCTCCTTAGGCAACGGTGCTCAACAATGCTATACCCAAGATGTTTATGTAGCAACTCCTTGTTTTGGAGTTTAAAGATGGGCATAGTTGCATTGAGTAAAGTTCCACTAAAGTACAGCAAGACCTTTAAGATGATAATAGTTGTTAAATTTGCACATTTTCAACTAATCTCTACAAAAGATCTTACTTTTTTGCCACACAGTATGCATATACATACAAAAACAAAATCTTACACAAATGTGGATGATGTTAATCAACCAATAACCACTCTCCTGTCTGCACAGATCCTTCTGATCTATCTGCTTGCCTTTTGACCACTGCCAGTATGGCTAAGTCTGTCTTATTGTACCACCAAAACACACTGTATTTAAAAAAAAAAAAACACACAAGGACATGCATTGGTGCTGGCATGTTCAGAAGATAAAATACAAACTGTGAAGTCCAACTTGAAGGTTAATGATATACAGATATACTGTAATTTGTTTCCATATCTGTCTAGAAAGCGAAATTAGAACAACACAGTACACTCTAGAAGGTACTTCTTTCTGGTAGGGGGGCTTGCATATATGTGTTAGGCAAACGCAATGCATGGCTGGATGATGTTGACCTGCCCACTGTTTTTTTCTCTAACATGTACAATAACACAGTGCAGAGGAACAAGAACTGGTCTGGGGTTACAAACTTGTTTTTGGGGAGTGCTTGGAAACTTTTAGTTTCATACAATGCTCAGATATCAAGTAGTTTTCAGGCATATGGCCATCTTGAGAGTGAACACGTACGTCGGTAGCTCCCACACAGGAAGCATAGTGCGATGAGAAGTACTCCTCCCACAATTCTTGTGGGACTTATTGTGCTCACCTTCACTGGTTAAGAGGGTGAGATATGGAGGAGAGGCTGTGGGTTTGTACCTGGGTACTGTGGAGGGGATCATCTTGGGTTGTCTGAAGTGGAAGATGAGACTTTTTCCCAAGGGAACTCCTTTCCTGGAGAAATGTCTGTCGGTGTCTCAATTTCTCCAGTTTTATTTTTTTATTTGTACCTCCACTCTTCTCCCCAAATCCTTCTCTTCTTCTCTGCTTAGTTGTCTAGAATTTACAGGCAATATCATGCTTCTTAAAATGCATCAGTCATGTCTGAATAGTTTTATTTCATTAAGGTCACAATTGGAGTTAGCAGAACCAGTCTTTCAAATGATTTAAAAGATGTACTATGTATATTTAGCCGACATTTCCCATATCCAAAAACAGCTTTTTCTAAATAATGACATTAGAGTAGTTGCCCCTAACCCTCTCTGTGAGCACACACTTTGCATATCAACATAGCCACTTCCACAGCACAGACGTCCTACCTGTGTATAAGGTTATCTTTTCAGACCGATTTGCTATCATAAAATCGTGATTTGATCGACACCTCGCAAATGTTGACCTTTATGGAGACAGGTGGTGGGGAACGACTATAACAGACCCAATTGGTGTCATAGGTAGCACTGTACAAGGTGTACTGCATAATGCATAGACAAAGATATCATTGATAACCCAGGTTCAACAGATATGGGATGGAAATATGTATGTAGAGGATTGCGGGGTACAAAAAGTATCAGTTTCACAGCTTTCCAAGTCCAGGGCGTATGGGGCATCTTGTTGTTATTTAGTTGTTAAGTGGCTTGTGAGCAAAGACACTTAATCTGGGAAGCGGTTGTTGAAACGGTGGGCAGTGCTGGTCGCGATAGAACACACAAACACTTGGAAAAGTCTTCACTTTTTCTCGGTTTCCTGATTCTGTGTCACACTTCTCTCTTGGCATCATTTGCTACATCTTGATACTTTCCTCTTTCGCCTCAACTCACTAGTTTTTGCCCTCCATTCATCTCCTTCTCTCTGCGTCACTCTGTTCTTTCTTCCTGTTCCACGTCTTTTTCTACCTCCATTTCTCTCTCTGTCTCACCACAAAGTCTCTGATCCTGCGTGACAGAAGGCACTTTAAAGATGTCTTCTGTTTTATGTAGGGCAGCAGACATACACTCACACAAAAAGACACTCAGACTAATGAATGTGGATAAGTCTTGCTCACACAAGCACACCCTTAAAGGTATGTCTATGTCTTCCTTTTGGTTTGACTCTTTCATTCTATCCGTCACTTAATCTCTACTACTTCTGCACACATGAAGGACAACACAAAAATACACACATGGATAAACGTACACACACACACACACACACACACACACACACACACACACACACACACACACACACACACACACACACACACACACACACACACACACACACACACACACACACACACTTGCTCCCTGCTCCAGAGGCCCCAGAGCAAACGCTGTTATCAGCACTCCACAGGAACAGACCAGTGACTCAGCCTGTCTGACTGCGTGTGTGTGTGTGTGTGTGTGTGTGTGTGTGTGTGTGTGTGTGTGTGTGTGTGTGTGTGTGTGTCTCTCAACAGCCTAAAGACTCACATTTTCAGTCAGATGTCCCCGGCTCTCTCTGCTCTCAGAGCTGGAAGGACACACTCACACACCTGGTCTACACTCAGCAGGCTATTTCTCACTTTTCTGCCAGTGCGCTGAAATCACAGCACACACATTGGTCACAATTAGGAACTTTGCCCTGGTCTTTCTTGATAACAATCTGTAAAAATCTCTGGTTCATCTGAAGGTGGGTTCAGACTGAATGCAAGGCCAAATTGTGCTATATTTATAAAAAGTGGACTAATATTGGGTTTTTAGGGTTGCGTCGTTTAGCTGAACCAAGGCCAACAACATGTGCAGTGCTTGTGGAGAGTGGGCCTTTGTAATGTGTGCTGTTCTGACCCAGGCTAAAAAATGACCAGGAACTGCTGTTGTTTCTGTTATTGTCTTCCACACCCTCTTCCTTCTCTTATTGTCTGTACCTTCATGGTGAGTTTAACAGCTCAGGATAAGCATAAATGCTTTACTCAAATTGATACATTTCTAAATTATGCTGACACATCGTTGACTGAGTTAGCACTGTTTACAATGAGCCTGCATGAACTCATGTCGTACCATTGACTCTGTATGGAAAGTCAGGTGGACGAAGCTTCCCTTGCTCCCAAATCTCCATTGTGAGAACCACTCCCCGAGTGACAGCTGCCTCTCTTGAGCGGGCATCATTACCATTATCTGGGATTTCACTACGGGGCCCAGGAACTGCAGCCAGTTAAGGCGCAGTCGTAGGTGATCGAGATAGGAGAAAATAAACATGAACACAACACTGGTCCTCTGAGTGTGCATCAAGAGCCAGATTTTCTGATTCCCTTCTGAGGGCAGGACACTCTGTGCTCCTGGTCTAAGTGCAAGAAGACAGAAAAAGTGTGAAGAACAAGCCAGGAGTTTATAAGTATTTTGAAGCAACATATGAGGACTTGCTCTTCCCAAATTGGAATTTGGAAATAGGCATCCTTACTGTAGGTATATCATGACAAACCACACTGTTTTTTGTCTGTAAAAGCTGTGTTGCCTTTCTGTACAGCAACCTTGCAGATAGTGTGTTTTAAGCCTCTGCACATACTGAAAGTGTAATTGGGCAGAGATATTTGAACTACCATTTAGTGCACACATCGCCTAGACAAACAAACTAGTATCTTACAGTTTTTTCGATTGCTAAACGACAGTGGGCACAACTGGAGACACGTGCAACACTAACTACAGTATGCACAGCAGCAGTTCATGTGGACCAAACTCTAGTTCGGTTTTCATTGCTTAAACACAGTTTTCAAAACTCTACACACTTATCCCATAGCTTTAACCACAACCTGCACAACACTGGATCTACAGCACTTTGTTTGAATCCTAACACACTGCTGTCAAAACAGAATGAATTTCAGTCCGGTGCATTTCAAACACTGCTGATTTTTTTTTAAATACAGAAACACCAAGTAAGAATGAAACAGTTATACACTGTACCGTTCAAGAGAAACAGTGAACAGGTAAAAGAGCAAAGATACCAATATGTCCAGATAAGATGTCTGAGGTGACATACACAGCTATAAAAAAAAAACGTGAAAAACATTACCTTTACTACTGTAAAATATAAAATGTGGAAGCAATGGAAACACCACATTCATTTGTATTTATAGATGATGCAGGTGCATGGCAAGAGAGGACATCCAATGTCATGATGAAAACTTGTGGCCTGTTACTGGAGAGAGGCAGGATTAGTCTTAGATTACTATTGCGTACCTTTAGTTTGTAACTTTTTCCCAGTAATTACATAAATTACTACAGACAAAATAAAAATATATATATGGAAACGAACTGCTGATTTTCATTGCTTCTTGTTTACCTAAAAAACTGCTATAAAATAAAGTAAATTCATGTTAATGAATTTCACTCTTTTCTTTAAAGAAAACATTGATCTGTGTGAAATCACTAAAACTATTCAAACTGTAAAGATGAAAAGTTTCTAATTTCTGTATTGGTGTTTGATGGTAGTGTTTTTAGTCTCAGTGTGTTCTGAGTGACGGTGTGTGTTATCTAGATGAGGACTGTTCATAGTGTTTGGCTGCACTGAGCCTGTTTTGAGACGTGTGTGAAGAGTTGTGTTGCTTGGAATGAGTTTTGCAGGTGATGTGAACTGTTCAGCTCAGGTGACTGTTGGTAATGCAGACTGCAGAGTTTTGCACATGATGCTTCAGTTGTGACCACTGTAAACTGTAAAAAAACGGTAAAAGCCAACCCTCCCCGAAAATTAAGTTTAAAAAATTAAGAATTTTAAGTATACGTATAAGGAAATGTGCACTTTTTATGTGTCAGTTGTTTATGTGTTAGTTATTCACATCCTATTGTTTTTTATATTGGGAACAACTAGCCACTGAACTGAGGATGGCCTCATAATAATCACCCTGTGGTGTTAAGCAATGTTTTTGGGTGGCACAACAGCATGGCTGCATGTGTCAGCACACTGTTGGAAGGCAGAACAAAGTGAGAAAAAATAAACAAACCAACAAACAACGATGAGTCAAGAGTGGGAGGATGATAAAAAAAGACAATTTAGTAACATTCAAAAAATAGGAGCCCACCGTAATATTACACTTCACTTAAAGCAATGGTTGCATTATGCATTATATTTGCATTATTATATATATATATATATATATATATATATATATATATATATATATATATATATATATATATATACACACACACACACACACACACACACACACACACACACACACACACACACACACAGTATTTTTGGTGTTACTCAACATTACTCAATGCAGTCCTATCATCTGATGACTTTGTAAAAAACTTAACATAAACAAAGTACTTCAACGATGATTACTGTACAGTGTGAACTATTTAATTTAGAACTTAATTTATTTCATATATTAAAAAAAAACTCAATGTGTACCCATGAACTCCTGCATAAAGCCCATTGTGTAAGAGGTTAAAGGACCACCTGCAGATAAGATATGACTAAACACCAGAACACAGTAGATAGTGGTTACTGGGAAACAATGGCAGGTCTGTTCCTGCTTAGAAACCCATTTGTCATTGACACATTCCATTCAAACACACACACACACACACACACACACACACACACACAAAGCCATTTTAGCCGTTTTAAGAAACTAGAAACACAATGTACCAACACTTCCTTATGTATATACTCCACACACCAACTGTAAATGTAATCAAATGTCTAATGGTAATCTAACAATCTACGCTTGTTTACAGACAAACTCTTGCATGCGTAAACAAAAACACACACACACACACACACACACACACACACACACACACACACACACACACACACACACACACACACACACACGCTTACAGTATACAAAGAAGCACTGGGGGAAAGGTTGAAGAGAATGACCCAAGGTCAGAAAAGTACTGACCAGCCATTATTTTCCCCGTCTCACCATAAAGTATTTCTTTATGCAACGAGCATTGCAGGTGTTTTGACCTTTTTAGACCATTTCTCCTCTTCATACACCCTGGAAGTAGGCGAAGTTGGGCCAGATATCCCTACTCGGCTCCCCAAGGCTGTGTACTGAGCCCCCTGCTCAGGTGGAGAGGGTTGACAGCTATAAATATCTTGGGGTTCATATCACTCAGGACCTAACATGGTCGCTCCACATCACCTCCCTAGTGAAGAAGGCCCGTCAGCGTCGCCACCATCTCAGACGCCTGAGAGACTTTAGCTCCCTGTCAGGGTGCTCAGGAACTTTTACACCTGCACCATAGAGAGCATCCTGTCTGGGAGCAACACCACCTGGATGGGCAGCAGCACCCAAAAAGACTACCTGGCCCCTAAGAAGGTGGTCCGCTCGGTTGAAAATGCAGGACATTTACATCAGGCGCTGCAAGGCTAGGGTCACAAATATTCTCAGGGAACCCAGTCACCCTAGCAACTCACTGTTCACTACATCTTTGCATACAGTCTATGATCGCTAACCAGTAACTTCAGCCCTAGGGACAACGTTAATAAGTTACATTGCAACATCGTGTTTACAGGTGTGTCAACTGCAGCGCCTGTGCAAGAAGGAAACGAGATGAATGACGACAGAAACGTCAACATGAATATTCCCAAAGAAGTCCCATTCACCTCGTCTCACTTCACCATCAACGCAAATGTTCAGTTTAATGTCAAAATTAGAGATAGCCCGCTAGCTTAACAACACCTCAGCTAATGTTGATGTTAATGTGTCAATCCGCAGTGATTAAAACAGCAGCTGGGTGAATGAATTTGTCCACCTAGCTAGCAATAGTAGGACAGCACCCCATCACAGCCCAACTCATGTTGACGGTAAAATATACGGCCACTACCACAGCCCGTAAGGGCAGATAAAATGTGTGCCGGACCCTGGCTTTTGCCAGAAATGTATTCGCTGCAAACAGCTGGCTATCGGGTAGCTTGTTGCTGGAACAAGGTCAGCACACACACCAGTCTGATGCCAAGCAAGGAGGGGGAGACACTGTGGTGTTGAGTGGAGTTTACGTTGCTATGGATGCAGGATTCCAACCCCTTCAGTCCTGATCACCTTGTCGCGGTTGTATTCGCTATAACAACCGCCTCGCTTTACATTATCCCTTACATATTCGTGTTTACCTAAATTACAGGTAATATTACAGAGTACTTGCTTAATGTGATACAGTAACAGTAACTTTATTTCCACATCATTTTTACTTCCCAACCAAAACTGCATATTGTAGCCTAAAACCTGTAAAGTCAGTTAAATACAGCCATAAGTAAGTAAGTAAGTAACAAACAGAATATTGTGGATCAGAGTGCTGAAAGACTTGTTCTTCTTATAGTGTGTACCTCGTATAACAAGCCATTACTTTTTATTACTCTGTTTTGTCCATGGTAATTTGATTTGGGAGGCTGAATGGGTGATATAGTCAGGTCTGTTCTGGTGTGTGTTAGCCTAGGGGGACTGAGGGGAGAGCATGTCAGCGGGAGAGGAGCAACAAGAGAGAGGGGAAGACTGAGCAGCAGAGAGGGCGAAAATCAAATAAATAGAAGGCTTGTGTAAGTGATGTAAAATAAAATGCAAGCATGCAGCAAAAACAGACTGTAAAAAAACAGACTGTAGAAAGAGAAAAAGCTGATGGGTGTTGATGGGAAACAGACTGCTAACCTCCCTCCGTGACTTCTGACCTCCCCTGTAACTCTTACAGGAAGTGTGCCCCTCTCCTGACAGGAAATAGACTTATAACCTCTGGATTTATGGGAGGCAGTAGTATCTTTGTCTAATTACAATGTCTGGATTTATAGGAGGCTGTGTTAATTTCCCAGGAGAGAGAAAAGACCCTCAGGATATCGTTGACATTTTAGTTTTGATGGGTATATTGAATGACTTTGTTGTAATTGTGACAGTTATTAGCCACTACAGTCAAGAATAGATGTCATTCACTGCTCATACATTACAAACAACTTTTGAGATAATAAAATCTTTAAAGACTTGACGTTTTGTTAGAAATGTGTATAAACCACAATTACTACTACGAACAGGAGGCTGAAGCTACTTTATGTAAAAATGAGGGCTGTCAAAGTAACGTGTTCATTTTGAGTAATTAATCTGAGAAAAAATAATGCGTTAAAAAAAATAGACGGAGACGGTGCGTTCACTGAAACTGGTAACCTACAGCCTGGCAGTGCATTCATAGTTATTGTAAAACACCCTTTTGAATTTATTTCCTCAGCATATTAGGTCATTATTATTATGTTGATTGTTATGGTCATTATTTGAACAGTGAAAATAATAATAAAAATAGTTTTTTAACTTTAATGTCACTAATGCTGATTATTCATTGATTCATTTTAATTGAAATATTTAAAATACTTTCACAGCAAAAATTGTGTATGCGATTAATTTAGATCAATTAATCACAGAGTCTGTAATTAATTCGATTACATTTTTTAATCGATTGACAGCCCTAGGAAAAATGGTTATATTTGTCAGCAAGGAGCTTGGCCTTCTCCTTTCCTTTAACTGAGCTGGCTAAGAGAGCAGAAGGTGTGATACAGCAAAGCGATCTTTTATTTTATTCTTTGTTTATCTTCCTGAGTAACAACTATTGACTAACTCTACTTTATAATTGCTGTCCAGAACTTTTCTAGTCGAAACAAGTAAACATTTTGTTTCCATTTTACAAATGTTTGCCAGGCGTTTTTTGTTGATTAGAGTGGCTCTGAAAAGGGTTTGGAGCAGTGTTTACTGGGAACTTTGTAGTTTTACAAAGAAAACTGTCTGGCAGCAGGGCAGGACGGAGTCACAGAATAAAGGAGGAGAGGGACGGATAAAAAGAGAACGATGACACACAGACATGCACTCAGTCAGTCAGCTCAGCAATAAACAGTAAAGTGGACCGCCTCATGGAGACAACACAAAGATGTTCAATTAGATTTCAGCAGCATTTGCCTCAGACCCAATACAGAGGCGAAGGACCCTTGCTGATTGCAATCAGTCAGAGTGGCAGGAAAATTAGATTACTATTATACATAAAAACTAAAATGAAATCTGTTTCCTTCCCTTCCTTTTCATTATTTTATCATCATATTGGCTGTCAAAGGGTAGCCTAAATATAGGTATATAAAATATTACACCCAATTCAGTAAGATGGTAATGATATTTTGTGACTTTCTTGACTCCCGGAGAATGGAGCAGTTGTTTACAAAGACAAGATTCGATTACTATGGAAAAGTGTATATTGTTCTTCTGAAGCAGACTGTGACTTTGTTATTTCCTTAGTGAAACTGTTACTGAGCTTGTTTTGAAAGACAAAGATCCCTCAATCATTTAAAGAGGCCCGTGAAAACGCTTTTAAGGCTGTGGAGTAAAAATAAATACGACACTTCTTACGAGCTGTTCACAGCACCTATTTTTCAAGAAGACCGAATCATGCTTGTTGCTATGGATACCAGTCAGAGCTATAATTACTATGTCAGTTAATGACATATTCAAGTTACTTCCACTTGATGCAGATGGGTTTTCTGGCGTTTAGTTTCATTCACAATAGGGTGAAGATGAACAGGAAACTACTGGCTCTCACTCCTACTTTGAAAGGAAGAAGGAAGAAGACTCTGAAGAAGAAGGACTCCGGCACACGTCTGTCCAAGTAAACATGTACAAACACACATACAGTCCCATGAGAGCTGTCGTCGGCGGGAGTATTGGTGAAAATTGCCCACGTTGACGTTTATTGCAGCAGACTGATTCAGTTTTTGTTGGCATTGAAGGGCAAACTGGGCAAAGGCACTACCAGTCGGTGTTTGCTCCTGGCAGCCTACGTTCTGGCCATATCCTGCTGCAGCCTCCCTCGGCCTCTCTCTGATCTGAATATGGATACGGCTGAATATCGGAGTCAGTCATAACACCGTAATATGTACAGTGTAAAAAAAATATTTTCCATAACAACCTGATGTTGGTGATGGAAACGTAGCTAGTTTGCAATACAAGAGAAGAGAACGGGAGAGTTTGGCATTGCTAGCTTGTAGTTTGCGTAGTGACGTGACTGGAGGACGGAAGTAAAGGTGATTTTGCAGATACTGCCGGCTTAGTCCTAGAGACAAAGAGAACATTGGTAAGAACAGCAGGCTTTTTTTCACACCATATCCCTCATTTAGATAGACAGAGATGAGGTTTAAAATGGCTGAAATTCCCCTTTAAGGTTAAGGCTGTGGTTGAGTTTTGGGGCCGTCAATCTTTCTGAAGGATGCAGTATTTGTTTACAGCCTTAAAGAAGACTCAACTCACAGCAAAAATGTCCACTGCTGTATGATGTACAAGTGAGAAAACTGTTTATTTGTGATGAATTAACTGACAAAGAAAAAAAATAATAAAGAGGAGTATCTGCTTGCCTGGCATATGAAGGAATTGACAAGATGTCTGCTAACAATTTTTGAGGTTCTTGTCCATCACATGCATCCGTAATGCACACCACAGCATCATCGCACTCTGCTGCTGGATGTTTCAGAGCCTTCTATATTTTTCTCAGGTAATTTTCTTCTAACCCGGGGGTGTTTACGTATGTTGCCAGGCAACAATTAGTCAACTATCAAACAACATCCACACAGTCCTAATGGTGCAGACTGGCTGAGTTTTTGAAAACTTTTTTCCCAAATTTAACTTTGAATGTTGCACATGTAGCCATGAATATTAACAGTTATACATTAGAGAAATACTTTAGAGAAATACGCATTGTGGTCACCAACTTCTCAATCTCCCACTCCTTGATGGGAGTGTAAAAACTTGACTCACAATGTGTATTTAACCTTGAGACACTCATTTCCACAATCAGTCTCTCTTCCACACAGAGAGGGAAGCAGTTTGTATAAGCAGATAATGAGTGACTCTTCAGATAACTCGCCCCCCTGATTTATGATGCAACTGTCAAGTCAGCCAGTTAGTGGTGATTGACGGCGCGCAATGATAGCATTGCAACATTTGGGTCAATGGTGTTCGATTAAAAAAAAAACTTTTGTTTTCTTTGTGGAAAAACGCAATGATGATGAAAACGTGTTTCTTGTTTGATTTCCTTGCCTCCTCAACCGATTTCAGAGCCTACATCCTCTTCCTGTGCAAGTTTACAACATCATAACACAGATCAATACTTATTCTATAATAGCTAAATTGTAGTGGCATTTGAAAATGGTTTGTGCCATGCCAGTGTTTCTGTTATATGTGGTTACATGTGAACGGCATCCAGGCTGATGAGCGGATTGTTGGATTAGGGTTTTGGCTTTGTCTCTAACTTGTCTGTTGATAGTTCTACTTATTTATTTGACAAATATAAACCTTTAGTGCATGTGATTACAGTTTCACAAGTGTGTTGCCATGTTTGAGTCTGTTAGGTCACCAGTTAGCTTCCTGGAACTAATCTGGTTTATAGGTGACAGGTGATGGACAAACTAACTGCTTTTTACACACACACACACACACACACACACACACACACACACACACACACACACACACACACACACACACACACACACACACACACGTATGTGTAAACCCCACTGTGTTTAGAAATGCTGAAGCCTATGCTGTAGACAGCTAGAAGTCAAGGCAGGTTAAAGAGTAAAAAAAGTTAAAGAGGAGTGAGTTAATCATATCAGCCTTAAATAGTGACAGGGTGTCTATGTTTTTTTGCAAACAATGGTTTTGTCATGTGAAAAGTACTGCATAAGGAGAAAGTATTTTGTTTTATAGTGCACAGTATAGCTTTGTTAGGTTGGAAGCTGCTATTTTCAAACCCAAATGTACAGAGATATCACTAACTAATGTGAGAGAGCCTCCATCATGGCAGTTAAAGTGAAGGCAGCCAAGTGTTCCCTTCTCTATTATGCTGAAAAAAAGTGTTTTGTCAATAAAAGATTATTCAACTACATAATAATACAGTGTTGATATTACATGTTCTACATAACTGCTTGGATTCAGATTACATAAATGCATCTTTTTTTGTGAGATGTTAAAGCTTCACTTATATTCTGCCTGACTGCTGGGTGCGAATATTGCAACTGTGTCACAATAAATTGTGATAAACACACCTCCTATTTAGCTAATCTGGACCACAATGATGGATACATACCATGAACAAATGAATACATTAAAACAGATTTACAAAACATACATAATAAGTGTGTGTGTGTGTGTGTGTGTGTGTGTGTGAGTGTGTGAGTGTGTGAGTGAGTGAGCGAGAGAGAGAGAGAGAGAGAGAGAGAGAGATAACAGGAGGGAAGTATTTATGTGTGTGAGGGAAAGAAAAAAAGATGACAAGGTTGAACAACTATAAGGCAGCGAAGGATGGAGAAATAGAGCAATAGCAGAGGATGGAGAGGAAGTGGATTGCATAATGGGTAGAAAAAAACCCAGATAGGGATGGGGAGGCAGGAGGTCCCCACTGAGACGGACATGTCACAGACCAGTGAGCCTGACACACGCAGAGGGAATATCACATTTCTCTCCCTTTTTCATAATATCTATTTCTCCTTTGCTTTCTTAGTCATCATTTCCTTTTCTTTTTCAGCTGAGGGCAAAGTATAGTAACTTGCACTCAAAGAATTCTTTCTGGGTCTTTTTGAATACCATCTCTCCACCTTTGAAATGCTGCTGTTCAATAATACATATGCCTTTACGCATAACTTCCCTCTTGATTTCCCTGTCACTTTGTGCATTTCAACTCTATTTCTCTATACACACTTACATTATTATGTATTGTTACTTTATGCTGAATTTGGCCCTTGCAATCACCCACACACATGTGCTCATACTTGCAGACAGAAGCTCACAAACACATGCGTACGGGCACACAGAGCGTTTAGCTCGTACTGGGAATTACCTGTTTACCTAATTAACAGCACTTGGCTGGAGGCTACAGATATGCAAACCAGGAAGGGAAAAATAAACAACGCAAAAATAAAATATTTCCCTCCCAACCTCCTCTGGAGAAAAAACATTTCCCTATGGAAGAAGAGTCAGGGATAAACAAAAAAAAAGTTGAGACACTTTAAAGTATTTTGTTTGAAAAAAATGATCTCATTACATATGCCTTCATTCTGAGTAATTCTCTATGTGGCAAAAGATTAAATTATAAAACTATAGCCGAGTCTTTGCTTTGATTTTTGTCACTCTGAAGCCACATGGGGTAGTGTAGCATCTCTTTTGACAATATGTGCTTTTCTTTCCCCATATCTGAAAAAGCGGGCCTTTCTTCTTATTTTACTTTTGCTTCATGTTTCAGTTCACACACCATGAAGTCTGTAAGAGGAGAAAGAAATTAGGAGGCTATATTACATAAAAAACTCAGTGAGACAGTCTAAAATCAGTTAAGAGGAATGTAGCCAGCGTGTATGTGTGTGTGGAAACTATATAGCTCCCCCATATCAGTCTCCTTCCTGTGAAACCAGCACCACCCCTGAGACTGATAACTTTTTTTCTGTTTAAACTGCCCTAATCAATGTGTACGTGTGTGTGTGTGTGTGTGTGTGTGTGTGTGTGTGTGTGTGTGTGTGTGTGTGTGTGTGTGTGTGTGTGTGCGTGCGTGTGTGTCAGCATAGGTCTGTGTCTTTACTTTAATCTCTTTTTGATCAACACAGGGGATATTAACCAGACCCAGGAAAAAGCCCCAAATAAGACACACAAATGATTACACTATCTTGCACATACTCTGAGGCCCCCAAACACACACCCACGCACACTAGAAAATGTCTACACAAACACGCATTCAGACAAACCCCCTCACATCCACCCACACTGCTGCAGACACCCCAAGTGAAATGTACTGATGAAAAGACCATGAAACTGGCTTAACAAGACTAATTCACAGACACATACAATAGTCCCACGAACTCTTTCACATAATATAAAGAGCTCTTTTACTCTCTCTCTCTTTGTATTCCTGTAATACAAGGCAAAAGAATTAAACATGACCATATGTGCCTTTAAAACAAAAGAGGCCAGCTGAGGTTTTTGTTTCAGGCCTGTTACAGATGCTACTAATGTGCCACCCCATTACACCCGTATACAAGGGCATGTGCATGCATACATACACAATCTCAGACTTTTGATTTTGTATTTAAAATCGCTGAAAAAGTCACACTGACAAATTAGCACAAGGCCAATGGTCAGACACGTATTTACGTTCGGTAATTTAACTAAACAAAGCACACTAAAGGAAGTCACATCTTTTAGGCATGAACAATAGCTTTCTATAGTTTGGTAGAATCCAGATGGCACATGTGACGTAAAGGCTGAACAAAAGTAATAGAGTAATGCAGTCAATAATAGCACATTATCAAGCTTTACATTTGTACATGTCTGTGTGTGTTTACTAATGAATTTGTGTATTTGAATGTGTGTCCTAGCTCCAAACTGAAGTGTAAATGTTGGGTTAAAAAACTCATATAATAAGAAAATAGTAAAATGAAACAAAAGGTTTAGCCTAGCATGATGCCTGCCAGTAATAGTTTTGGTTTCTGGGGAATTTTATTCCTTACTGTGTTATTAATAAAATTATTATTATGAAACCATGGCAACAAGAAAATATAAATTGTACTAATGGAGAACAGGTAAATGAACAGTGAAGGTTTGTACCAGCATGTGATTTAATGCGTCTGCTCATTAATCACCACAAGAGAAAGCAAGTATTTTTCTATAACATTAAATATTTAAATAAGCACGATCAAAGTCAAACTCTGATTGGTCCGTTGATATACAGTATGTGACATCACCCTTTTCTAAAGTGAGCCGCTTTGCCCTCGTCTGTCGATCACTCATTGTATCAAGCTGGTCAGGAGGTGGATGGACAAATAACTTTCCCCCAATTATTCTCTTGGATGGGAGGTCCCTGTTTTAAACTTTCACCGGATAGTGAGGCAGCGAGTGGAAAGAGAGCTACAGAGTGTGTGCTCTTCTGTAATTTGCAAAAAAGACCACTGTAATACCCTTCTCAGAAGAAAGTTAGGCAGTTATTCAGAACGTGGACTAAGACAAAGGAGCTTATTACTGCTGACCTCAAATCACTTCATTGTGATAAAACTGACTTAAGGATAACTTTGCTTGAATATAAAGCACTGAATGGATTCACACTACAATATATGCTGGTCGTGCTTAGAATGATGAGTCAAACAGACCCCTTAGTAGGGTTGGTCCAATGAATGATCAAAAACAGAACAATTTCTTTAACTGCTTGCTTTTCATGTCTTCAGCTGTCCTATCAAAATAAAGGACCCTCCATGCCCTTTTTTTTTTTTTTTTTTTTAAATCAAAGTCATTTAAAAATTAAAATCGGGAACAGGGTGAATTGAGATCGCGATTTTATGACGATTAATCGTGCAGGCCTAGTAGCACAGGCAAGTGCCTCCCTGCTGAGCATTTCTGTTTGCCGCACATCTGACGTTGCCGTTGCGAAGGGTGGCTCCCGGCTGATGACCCTGCAGCCACCCTTCATTGATGTTTCGCTCCATTAAAATGGAACATCTCACGGTGGTGGAGCAACGGCAGGGACGTCTCCCTGCCGCCCCCATGCAGCTGACCCTAGAACCCTTGCTTTCCCCACGCCTGGTCCTTCCTTCTTAACCAAAGCCAGCAGCTTCCCTGCTCAGCCTCCTCGGCCAGGTCTTAAATAATAATAAATAAATAAACAAACTTCATGGTTAAATATGCGCTCTTTTACCTGCTTTTATCTAACAGGTAAATACCAAACTTAAAACTGAATAATAGGGTCGACCTCTGGTTCACCCTGTGGGAGCGTGCGCCCCATGTGGGCTGAGGCCTTTGCAGCTGCCAAGGTTCGAGTTCGACCTGCGGCCCTTTGCTGTGTGTCTCCCCCATCTCTCTCCCACCTTTCCTGTCTATCCACTGTCTCTCACTCTGAAATAAAGGGGAAAAAGCCCCCCCAAAAAATAAAAAAAAACAACAACTGAATAATAGAACAAGACAAACTTGCACCTGCTGTGAAAGTGTGTCAACTATCTTTAGTTGAAGGCTGGTACAACTACTTACAGTATGGTTCACAACTGAGGTACAACGCACAAAAGCATTTATTTCTTTAGATCAGTATTTTAGTATAAAAGTGCATACTGTAACCGCATGCAAAGCTGCATGTACACACAGAACAACATCAGACCCAATCATACACACAGAAAGATAAAATGCAGTAGCAAGGTCTTTTCTCTGTGTATTATTTAGACCTTCTTCCTCTCCAATGTTTTGTTATTCTTTCTCAGCTGTGCCCCTGTGAGCAGTAAAGCTGTGTTTTTATGTAATAACTGTCCCGATCATTTACAAATCTGGAGGAGCCATTACAACAACAGAAGGCTGTTTTTAACTTTTTGTCCTTCGATCCGCGCTCCTACACATAAAACCCATAGCCTTGGCGTGTGCTTCTTTGTTGTACACTCACTAAAATGCACTCGGATGCTGGTGTTTTGACGAAAAAAGCCTCAAGGTTATTGAGATTTTAGTTCCCTTGAAATGAGAACTATCAGACTGAAAATTCTTTCAGAATGAAACCACAGGCTGTGCTCCCTGTCTGTTCCTGTCTGATCTGTTTAATGTCTTTCAGTCTTTTTTTTTGTCACTGCTTTCCTTCCTGTTTCTTACTTTTTGCTGTACTGCGGGATATTAAAGGAGAATTCCGGTCGATTTCAACACGTAGCTCTTGCCTTTCTGCCTTTCTGTCACATCTACTGCAGTCAGATTCGCTGTGTTCCCTCGGAAGGAATCACTGCACATGGGTAGGTACTTGTAATGACATTTCGAACATGTTTAGAGGCTAAAAACACATCTAAAACCTGCCCTGTTTAAGCCTGTTGGGTGCTGACTCTAGCAGGGGGATAACACGGTGTAGGCAACACCGATTGTTTCCGTTTTCTTGCTACTGACAGCACTCCAAATTTACAAAACAACAGAGCTACATGTTGAAATCGACCGGAATTCTCCTTTAATGTAAGGGACGTGCATTTGCCATTTGAATTGCTGCAGGGCATTTGTGGGTATGTTAAAATATTTCTGCATAATATACAATCTACACACAATACAGTTGCAAGCTTTCCCAAGCTGGATTTTACAGGAAGGACTTAAAAGGACCTTGAATCTCAATATCGTAACAGAATCACCAACAGTCTCTGTTTCCAGGCAACAGTGACGATGTAATTTCCATGCAACTGAGCTGCTTCATCTTGGACATATATTGTACATGCAAAAGCAGGTATTTTGTTACTGTTGTCATTATTTTGACATTAAGGCCAATAAAATTCCCTAATTAGATGGAGAGAAAAAAATCGGAAGGTGTCTGTCTCACTGACTCATTAATGATACACACATGAAACTTGTATTACCCTGTGAATTAAGCTGCAATAAAATCAGTGTGAACTAGGCTGTTAAAGAAGCAATCAGATGTAGGGCTGTGCAATTAATTGAATTTCGATTTTGATTTTAGCTCCCAACGATCACCAAAATAGTACAATCGAGAAAAAACGATTATTTTGCCATGTTTTGTTTTGCAAGAGCACTCATTTTGTCTTGTGTTTTTAATGACACGCGCACATCCGCCCCTCCCGAAGCCATAAACTCTCTTAGCCTATACAGTCAGGGAGGCAAGTCGTGTGCATATCAGCCGCTGGAATTTAAAAACTTGTGTTTAAAAAAAAAACTTGAATTTAAAAACTCAGCGCGAGTAAAGATGGCAGAAGGAGGGCAGCCACACCAGCGTTTGTTGAGCAAAAAAGACAAAACCAACTCTGTTGTCTGGGAACAGTTAACATTAGCCAACCCTGTGGTCCCTCTGCCTTTGCCTCCCTGCTGTAGTAGATGTTGTATTCCCCCAACACGTTGTATTCACTTACTGTTTAAAACTTTTTCCAGCTTAGTGGGGGTGCATACCGCTCAAAACTAACATGAAAAAATATAGTATGTTCCCTCAGCATTTTGTTTAGTTGTTAAACTAAATCACCTGATAAATCACCTGTTTCATGTAACGTTATTCTAAGGTACCGTCTATGTGCTGGATTTTTCCTTAGGTTAGCTAGCAAACAAGCCCACTGACGGCTACATTATTGTTCATATTTTGGCACAATGTTTAGTAATGACAGAAGTAGTGGTCATAGTGAGTAAAAATGTGGTGTGAGATGCACATTGTGTTATGTATCTGGAATTGTTCATTAGCTGTGTGACGTTATGTGTGATATCTGTAAAGCTGAACCGACTCACAGTAGTAAAACAGATTTTATTCCGATCCAAAGACTCTTTCTGTGAGATAAAGGACACTAACATTATACCCTGGATACTATCCATTATATCCAAGGGTTAATGAGTAATCATGTTAAATAATCGTGATTTCAATATTGACCAAAATAATCGTGATTATTATTTTTTTCCATAATCGAGCAGCCCTAATCAGATGTTGATAAAAATTCAGAAAACCTCAATGATCACAAAACCCTCTATTTAGTCAGAGACAGTCTTGAGGAAGTGTTGGTCTTTATCAACTCTTTCACATGAGGAAACACAGCCAAGTGCAAGTAATCAGCACCTTTCAAAGCCGCACATCACGGACTGCTAGACAATAATAAAACCAAGCAAGGAAAACAATGGAGAAGGGAGCAAAAAGGATACACAATACGCCAATATAATGCAATAATCAATGCATTACAGTAAGAAGGTATGACTTGAATTAAGATTATGCACACTATAAGTAGTCATGTGAGTCATTATTAGTGCAGCGTTAAGTTGTGTACTGCCAAGAAACTTGGACATGACAGTTAACGCTCTTAAATTTGTATTAGGCTACTATTTGTTTGTTTTTCGGTTGCTTGGCTAGTTAGTTGGGTAAACATAGTTGCTTGGTTTATTAATATAAGTGTCAGTAGTTCAGTCTGTAATAAAGCTGTTCAGTTTGAACTGTGGACATAAATTATAAAAGAGGAGAGCCTTTACTTGGATTTTGCAAATACTGTGAAAAAAATGCATTCGCTGTGGACCAAGTTCACTGGCATACACACATAAATCTGGCATCTACTTGGTGTTCAAAATTAGTGTGTGCATTAGTGAGTTAAAATAGATATGCAGTGTACTGTGCGCACGCACAGTACATATTGCGTGTACACACACACACACACACACACACACACACACACACACACACACACACACACACACACACACACACACACACACACACACACACACACACACAAATAACATGGAAAAAGAGGGACACATACTGAGCTTTCCATTCAATCTGTCACCAAATCATTTGTCATCATTTACAGCCACTGAGTGTGTGTGTGTGTGTGCGTGTGCGTGTGTATCCACACATAGGCCTGTGCATGTTTAAGGCATTTGTAAATACATTCTGCATTATAGCTTGTGGGTGCATGTGAAAGAGTCAGGTCTTCTTCCTTCTGGCATCTTCTGAACTGTTGGAAGGTCAGCCAGGCCCGAGAGGCATGACACAGATACAGTGGAGGCTAAAGTGGGAGGCGGCCTGACTCTTTCACCACTCAGTTGTGTTTGGCCATCCATCTGTGGTTTTGAGTTCAGCAAGAGGGGGAAGAGGAGACAAATGAAGATGAAGAGGAGGAAAACTAGACAAAAGAGGCAGGAAGTAGCAGAGGAGGATGTGCATAGAGAAGAAGCCAAGGTGGTAAGGAGGGTGAAAAAATAAAGCAGTGAAGGGAGCCTGGTTTCTCTGATTTCATCAAATCAGCATGATTTCTTAGAATTCAGTGATGTTGGCTCCTAATGATCACAAAAATTATGTAATCTAGGAAAAAAGATTATTTTGCACATTACATTTTAACCCTTATCTGGCCTTGTATGAAGGGTAATTCAAAAAGTTACATGGGAAAAGCATTAAGGGACGTTTCACAGTTTCACAGAGCAGCCCTACTAAATTCATCAAAAATAAGTTTGGGAACCAAATTACATGGAGAAAAAGGTGGAAAGAAATACAGTGTTAGAGAAAAGGAAGAGTTAGGACTGCGGAACAGCAATGGAAGATGAGTAAGGAAGTTAAGAAATAATATTTTTGACATCAAGACCAAATGTCAAAAGTCCTGACACAAAGTCACAACCAAATATTGACAGCCCTGACTGACCGAAGTGTTAACCATTGCCTTTACAAGGACGCATGCCACCCCAGGGCTGCAAGACACAAAAATCAATACAAGTGCTCACACACTGATAGAGAACAATTTCAACTCTGAAATTCTAATGTTTTCTTCATACATCAAATGAGTTTTCCAAAAAAAACGACAACTGACTAGAAGAAGAGAAACACATTAAGACAAAGCAAAAAAGATGTACAAATATTAGGTTTGCCAACATGAATGTTCTGCCATGTTGTCCGTTACACCACTGATCAACTGATGTCCAGCTGATCAGACCTCCACATCTCCCAGCTGAATGCTCAGCTGACTCTGCCATGCCATGCTGACAGGCGATTGCTCTGTGTCAAATCAGACGGTCTAATTAAATGATCCTCTAACCCATAGTGCTGCTACACATTCAAATTCACTCACTCAACCTCAGTGTTTACAGTACCCTCTATACCCTGATTGCTAATGATCTTGTATTTTGTCAGTTATGGTTTAGAAGTGCTGAAATATATACACACATATTAGGGCTGGGCAAGTTAACGCATTATTATCACGTTAACTCATTAATTGATTAACGCCGACAATTATTTCATCGCGCATTAACGCAGTTTTTATTATTTCTTTTATTTTGAAAAGGCTCACAGACTTTTATTTTGGAAAAGTCTGTTGCTGACTGCTGCCAGCTCACGCTTACAGGAACCAGAAAATAAAATAGTTGGCGGATAAACAAACATAAAACATGGAGAAGGGTACGGAACTTGTACATGGCCATTTTCATTTTAAAGTTCTTCCAGTCAGTGGAGTCGACCAATTTTCTTATCACCGGAGTACTTCCAGTCTGAAATATCACCTAAATGCACTAAATACACACAGTTGATACCAGCAAATCATTCAACGAAACAAACAGTGGCACGAGGCTTTGGCAGACTACGTTAGATGCAGCGTGTGGGAGATAAACAAAGGCAAGAGAAGCTAACAAATGCCATAGCGAAGTGGATAGCTACAGACTGCAGGCCGATAAGTGTTATGGAGGACGTCGGTCTGAAAAACATTCTGAGAATCTCAACAAATGACGGCAGGTATGAGATTGCAAAAGCAACAACTTTACAACATGCACCCGCAGTTGCTCTCACTGGGGACTACTGGACATCACTGGGTAACCATAATTACCTCGGATTTTGGACATTTGGTACTGGTATATATATATATATATATATATATATATATATATATATATATATATATATATATATATATATTAAAATATCTCCCCTTCATTGTAGCAGCAGATTCTAAACGTTCTACTATGGAAAAATACTGTAATTGGACTTATCTTTTTCGAAAAATAAGCCCATGTTTATGATAAAGATTATACTTACAGTGCTTGATCTGTGTTACGTGTTAGTGCCAAATGACTTCACTTTTAGTTGGAGTGTAAACGGGGCTACAGAGATGTCGACTTTCCATTTCCAGTTTACCGATTGAACAACCCTCCAAACCCAACAGATAATAATCATGAAGGGAATACTAATTCAGCAGTGAGGGTCCTGAACGCTCACACATCAAAGCAAATAGAGGAAGAGAGAGAGAGAGAGAAGGCGGGGAGAGGTAAGAGGTTAGATAGTGAAAAAAGGGAAAACAAAGAAGGAGAGAGAGAGTGAGTGAGCAAGAGATACAGTATCTCAGACCCAAACAAACTGAAATTCAGCTTGGTAAATTAGGAGAAAAGTTGCAAAATAAACTTGGAACATGATCTTTTTTTTCCTGATGGGATATCCTGAGCTGCATACTGTGTGTGTTGATGAGCTATTCTCAAAGATACTTAGACGTTATCTGTAGGATTTTGACTGCGAAGGACTTGATGTTCTTCTTTGCTCTCGGTGGATGCTCCTTTTATTCTACAATATTTGTTTGGTTATTATGCAGCAGCACTGCTTGTCCTTTCCTTATTTGTCTGCTTGTCTCCCAGCCGTCCTGCTTGTATATCTGTGTATCAGCTGTCTCTTCACCTGTCTGTCAATGTCTTTCCATGTTTCTCCTTGATCTGTCTGCTCTTTTCCATATCTGTTCACGTCTTCTCTTCAGGCCATCTCTTTTTTTTACTGCAATCCACAGTTGTACATATTTATGTTATAAGTTAAGTAAGTCATCATTATGAGTTTCAAGCTAAAAAAAAATTCTGCAATGGTTGTGTATTTGTTATTACTGGGTGCAAGAAATCAGCTTGATGAGGACCATGTTTTAACTTATGTAACTGCTCCATGTCTCACCCTAACCATGACCCAAACCTAATTATTTTTAAAGGCGTAATCTTAATAATGCGGAAGCGTATTGCATTCACCATAGAAAAAAAAATGTAGACACCTTATCTCGTAAATACGAGATCCTGATCTCGTAATTTTGAGAAAAGATCTCGTAATTATGAGATCCTGATCTCGTAATTATGAGATCCTGATCTCGTAATTTTCAGAAAAGATCTCGTAATTATGAGTTAAGGATCTCGTAATTACGAGATCATTTTAATCACCTGGAAGCGGCATATCTAGTTGGGGACATTCTAAAAGCTTAACGTGGTTTAATGTACCTAAACAATGATCAATGATTACCACATTTCTCTCTCATATTGCTCATCATAACCACTGAAAACTGTCAAAAAATCTAACCCAAAGTCCAATTATTATGGACGTTATCTGACATTAAGCGTTGCTGCTCCATTAAGGGTATTGTAAGGATAATAATAAGGGTAATATAAGACTCTTAATGGAGCAGAAACGCTTAGTGTCAGATAACGTCCATAATATTTCGACTTTGGGTAAGATTTTTTTTTTTTTAAGTGGTTATGATGAGCAATATGAGAAAGAATTTTGATGATGATTGATCGTTTTTAGGTACATTAAACCACGTTAAGCTTTTTCACATTAGACTTATAAAGCCCATGAGAACCGTGAAGAGTCAACACCCAGCCGCTCCGCTGCCCTGTTGTGAAGCAGATCCATAAAAGGACTTTGGGTTAGATTATTTGACAGTTTTCTGTGGTTATGATGAGCAATGTGAGAGAGAAATTTGGTAATCATTGATCATTGTTTAGGTACATTAAACCATGTTAAGCTTTTAGAGATCTTTTCTCGTAATTACGAGATCAAGATCTCGTAAATTACGAGATAAGGTGTCTACATTTTTTTTATATGGTGAATGCAATACGCTTCCGTATAATAAGTTATTTACTTGTAATATTATTTCTTATATTTGTCCATTGGTAGTCTGCCCTCACTATGCGTGTTAGTTGACCCCAATGCAGCAAGATAAACACATTTCTAATAAAGGTTAATGACAAGGGGTTGACCTTTGAAGTCTTTACTGGAAGCCATTATCAATATATGAAAACCGCACTGGAGAACAAATTCAACGATAGCGATTGATATCAGAAAAAACAACAACATGTCATGAACAATTATGGCAACGCATTGCTGCCACTGTGAAAAAAAAAAATATGTCGTTTTAATGAGATCCTTTTATTATGGATCTTTTCTTTGGATTCTATGGTCTGTAATTTGATTTTGAGAGCGATGTGTTTGATATGATTATAAAACACCCATAAACATGGAATCAATCTGTCTTAGTGGGAGAAAATTATATAATTACTTATATGCAATTTATTCATTTGAGCACCAGCCAAATAGTCTTTAGCATCACTTCCTATTTTCAACACATTCACAAGAAGAAAAAAATATCTTCTGTTGTTCCATCATGATGACAGGAGCTAGTTTAATTCTTCCCATGGAGCTTTTATGGGTCTAAATCAAGTCTTTGTTAAATGCTGACATGCCCTCCTGCTACTGCAACCAATGGCTTAGGCCATTTGAAATAGAGAGAAAGAAAGAGAGAGATCCTTACTTGGATCTGCCCACCACATAATTTGCTGCATACTGCATGCAAAACAGATGCTGTCACTACCTCCTATACATATTCAAATTGCAGCCAAACCGCCCATTGCTTATTGGCACATACTGTAATAAGCAAGTGGCTAACTCTAAATAGCTAAAAATGGCAAGATGATTTGAAAATCCTGCTTTTTTTTTATGATGGTCCTGATGGCATCATCAGCCTGTTACCTTCAGCACTCACTGGATCGGTTCACAGCCGATTGTGAAGCGGCTGGGATGAGGATCAGCACCTCTAAATCTGAGGCCATGGTTCTCAGCAGGAAACCGACGGAGTGCCTACTCCAGGTAGGGAATGAGTCCTTACCCCAAGTGAAGGAGTTCAAGGACTTTGGGGTCTTGTTTGCGAGTGAGGGGACAATGGAGCGGGAGATTGGTCAGAGAATCGGCGCAGCGGGGGCGGTATTACATTCACTCTATTGCACCGTTGTGACAAAAAGAAAGCTGAGCCAAAAGGTAAAGCTCTCGATCTACCGGTCAATTTTTGTTCCTACCCTCACCTATGGTCATGACGGCTGGGTCATGACCGAAAGAACGAAATCCAGGGTACAAGCGGCCGAAATGGGTTTCCTCAGGAGGGTGGCTGGCGTCTCCCTTAGAGATAGGGTGAGAAGTAGAGCCGCTGCTCCTTTGCGTCGAAAGGAGCCAGTTGAGGTGGTTTGGGCATCGGTAAGGATGCCCCCAGGGCGCCTCCCTAGAAAAGTGTTCCAGGCACGTCCAGCTGGGAGGAGGCCTCTGGGAAGATCCAGGACTAGGTGGAGGGATTACATCTCCACCCTGGCCTGGCAATGCCTCGGGATCTCCCAGTTGGAGCTAGTTAATGTGGCTCGGGAAAGGGAAGTTTGAGGTCCCC
>CM042425.1:17633515-17763515 GCA_023631565.1 Gymnocephalus cernua
CATGGGGGGGCGACAGAAACTACACACTATAGCTTTAACAAACACAAATGCTGAATAATACACTTCTAGAGACAATATATCATGAGACATTTCTAAAAACTAATTGTTTTCTAAAAAGAATGCGCATCACATCAAGAGGTACATGACATATTTTCTGCATTCTCTGCTTTCAGTCTGTTTTGCTGGAAACGGATATGATGTAGTTGCCGTCGGCGGTACCGTATAATATATTTAGATGAATCATTGGTATAATACATTTGAAAAAAATCAGCACAAAAAAAACACGATACATACATGAACCGATTTTTTTCCCACCCCTGGCAGACAGTATAGAGATGCCAAGTGAGGTTAAAACCAACAACTTGCTCAAGCGTCATTTTTACCATTTTGGACTAAAGTCTCTTGACACCTTGACACACAGGTGATCTCTATTGAACTTTTTGTTTGATTTCTAGAAACAACTGGCATGAGTAATGGTTCAAGTGTGTCATGGTAATGGGGTAAATTATTTGTCTTTTCTTTCTTGACTGGTTAAAGTATTTTCTGTTGACCTGTGTCAGTAAGGCCTTCTCATTTGATTGTGATTCAAAGTTCAAGTGGGGTGAATACTTTTAATTGGTACTGTATAAGTATACAACACTTGAAATGCATTTAAAACAACACTGCCATCAAAAAGAAAAGTGTTTACACACTACAAGTGTAGCCACACGCAGGGAGAGTGGGAGTAAAATACTGCTGGTCTCTCTGTATGTGTGTCCTCAGGGAGAGTTCACAACAGTCAGTGTGTGACCAGCACTGTTACACTGCCACTGCTAAAAGACAAGAGCATACACATGACTTGTGTCTTGCACACACTTGACCACAAACTAACAAGAGTGCCAGCAAGCATGTCACACATATAAAGGGGTGGAAAAGCTGGCATGTACACACACACACACACACACACACACACACACACACACACACACTACAGTGCCAGAAGAGGGGTGATGCTGGTGACAGTCTCTGTCCCTGTGTCAGTCTCTCCAGAGGGATGAGACAGAGTGACCAGTGGTGACACGGCCTGTCATCACAAAGAGACATAAAAAAAAAACATAAATGGCCCACTTTCTTTTCCAGCAGGCCCTTCTCCATCGTCAGCGCTTCATCTTATAAGTTTGTACATCTGGTTTTACCTTCCTCTAATTCTGACTTGGTTTTTGTCTAACTGTATTTCTCTCTTCTCTTATTTAAACAAAAGGCACAATAAAAAGCAAGCAATAAAGCAACAAAAGCAGCCAGGAGCCATTTCCATTGACCTGAACAGTTGAACGGTAAGGCCCTTTTTAAACAAAGAACGACTACAGCCATGTGGTCTCCTCAGAACAAAAGGAGAGGCCTGCGTGGAATCCATCAAGCCAACAGACTGAACTTCTAAGATGAATCAAAACACTGGCTTTTCATTGGAAAAGGAAACTACAGGGGTCCCTGACCATGTGACATAACAGATATAAGCTCACGTGACTCACGTTGCTGTAGAAGGCACATTACTCTATTAAAGTTTGTGCTTCAATTAAATAGTTTCATCTTGCTGCACGAGTAAACTGTTTTTCTGTCTATTTTGACACATTTGCATCCTGCCGAGCCACTGTACCACCAGGGTCTCACCTAATCTGCAGAAGAAGAAACACAGTTTCTTCAGAGAAAAAAGAAGGACAACTCCAAACATCGCTCTTATTCTCAAGTCGACTAAACTGTTTTCCTTTGCTGCCTTCGGAGGGACAGTTTTCCCGTTATTGCTGATAAGCGATAACGAACCGTTTTGTTTTAGCGCGGAGGCCCTGTGGAACAAACAATCGCTTCAGGAGAAGTGGTTCACACAAAGTGATTCACATGAAGCAGTTCTGGACAGAGATCACTTAGTGTGTTTTATTTGGTAAGCTTCTAATGCATTGTAGGTCTTAGTGGATGGCTTGACTCATTTTACCATAATTTTACCATATACAGTAGGCTTTGTTTAAAACTGCATGATTGCCTTTTTTATCATTGCTATTTGACTTTGTTATTTTCTTTCACACTTATGTGCCCTTAAGATCATATGTTAATGGAAGATTAGATATTAATGTAAAAGACGCTGTTGACATAAGGCGATTTAGGGGATTCATTGTTGGAGGGGAAAATGAGATGGATAAGGGTCTCAAAAGAAGGGAAATTCAAGTTTTGTGGTTTTGGATGGAAGGAATGGACTGATGGATGGTGCTAAATGCTTTGACAGACACATGAAAAGAAAATGCAGCGTGGCTTTTTAGATGGTCTACAAATGAAGACAGGCAGGTTGATACACAGTTTAAGATACAGACATCTACATGTACATGTTTAGACAGGTGGATATATACAGAGACAGATTTTTGACAGCCAGACAGGCAGGTCTAATTAGGCCTTACTGGTAGCCTTGTCGCTTATCAACTGTCTCCTGCAAAATGCACATACTGGTATGCAACTGTTGTGCATTTGTTAAAAGGAGTTGTGCGATTTTCATATAGTGCAGCACAAAGTGAAAGTGTGGAGGTCAATGACCATTATTTCTGGCCTTAGCCTATATTTCACATCAAGGAGAAGTCTTTCTAATTTATTTGTTTCTTCATCTGAATTATACGTTAACAGTACCTACATTTACAAGTGGATTATATACAGTAGTTGGGCTGTAACGATACACCAAACCAATGATTCGGTTCGTATCACAATTTTTGACCCACGATTTGATTCAACTTTTTGTATGCCACATGGCATTGTTTTTTCATTGATTACATGCCACTTTGCAACACAGTAATACAACAGAGACCTTATTTATTGATATTGATTGATTTCAATATCGATCGAACCAACACCAAAGATTCCTTTGTACCTTAAAATAATGTTTCCAAAATCGTTTCAGTGGTTCATCAACTCGTAACAGGGTGAACGGCACTTCAGCATTCGCTTCGTGGCCCTCTATCAACTATAACTGCACTATGCAAGTTTGCCAGATTGGGTAGCGGATCTGTAGTTCGAATGAGACATAAGAATAATGGTAATGGACCTTTTTCACAGCAGACATTTTGACTTGAGTGTTGCGATTTCGGTTTCATATTGCATATTGTTACAGCCCTATACAGCAGGTACATCCACAGAAACCAGGCAGCATTATATTTCTGTCTAAAGGTAATTGCAAATGCACACTCACTTGTCTTAACATAATTAGTGGAATATGTGGTACTGTATGATAGCAAGCTTTACCCCTTCTCTTCTCTGCTTCTCTTCATAGTCATCAGATTTATCTAACAACCCTTATAGAACTGGCCTAGGTTTGCCTTGCACCAGCTCTTAATTATGCTGTTATAGTTTTAGACTGCTGAGGGACTTCCTTTGACACACTGAGCTCCTCTCTCCTCTCTCTTTCCATCTGTGTGCATCCATGTCCCAGAAATGCTTGTTCCTAACTTAGCTCTGGGGAGCTTATTCCCCAGAATCCTTATGTTTTTTCACCCAGCAGTTTTCCTGGGTGGCACCTAAATCATGGTTGCAGCTGTCTCTGTGGTCCTGCTCCGCACCCTGCTACACCCTGCTACACTCTGCAGTGCCCTGATATGTCCTGCTACATCCTGCTATGCCCTGCAGGGCCCGGCTACGCCCTGCTATGCCTTAAAGTGCCCTGCTATGTCCTGCTATGCCCTGCTATGCCATGTAACGTTAAGTGCCCTTCTACGCCATGAACTACTACAACTACTATTTCTAGTCATAGTTCCATTATCTTTATTGTGACTATTATTGCCACTGTTCATCACACCCCAAACCAGCACTGTCAGACACCGCCTACCAAGAGCCTGGGTCTGTCCGAGGTTTCTCCCTAAAAGGAAGTTTTCTTCAACACGCAAGGTTTCTCCCTAAAAGGGAGTTTTTCCTCGCCACTGTCGTACTAAATGCTTGCACTTGGGGGAATTACTGGAATTGTTAGGTCTTTGTAAATTATAGAGTGTGGTCTAGACCTACTCTATCTGTAAAGTATCTTGAGATAACCCTTGTTATGATTTGATACTGTAAATTAGGGGTGGGTGATATGGAGAAAATCAGATATCATGATATTCTTGACCGAATACCTCGATATCGATATTGCGGCGATATTCTAGGGTTGACAATTGGTGCTTTAACAAACCATCTTCACACTTAGATTTTAGATAAATAATCATCAGTAATGTGGACATAATGTCTAAGTGGTTACAACAATCTGGTCAGTTCAGAAAAGTACATCGCTTTACTGTAACGCAGCCTTTAAAACCAGTAAAAGACAACACTTATGTCATATCACGATATTATGATATCCAAAATCTAAGACGATATCTAGTCTCATATCACGATATCGATTTAATAATGATATATTTCCCAGCCCTACTGTAAATAAAACAGAATTGAATTGAATGCTCACTGACAGGCTTTCTGAGTATACTAAATATAGAAATGATTAAGTAAGCAAATTTTTCCCCCATCGCCATTATGTTGAAAATGCCAAGATCGGCTGTTTTGCAGGTGCAACTGAATAGACAAGAGGGGAAAAAAGCTCTCCGGAAAACAGCAAACCAAAAAGTACAGTATTCTCTGTCAGATGTATTCTCTGTCAGATGTAAAATGAGTTAAAGGGGAACTACGCAGTTTTTTTTAGCTTAATTTACCTTCACTGAACAGCTTCGGAGTCATTGGAATGGTTATATGACTTTTTTCGGGTTGAATGGCAGTCGTCTCGCTTCCACCTAGTGCCTGTGAGCGGAAAACCCACCCTTGCAACTTTCGGCCGGTGAGCAGAAAGCTAGGAAAGCATTGTCGGAGGAACAGAGAAAGAGGAAACGGCAGACTGAACGAGCGAGGAGTCAGACACAAGTAAACATAGGGGCTGCCAAATATCTATTCGAAGCTGTAGGGGGGGCTCTATAGAGAAACCTGCCAGCAAAAAGCGGGAAAACAAAAATTGACAAAACTGCATAGCGCCCCTTTAACAGAAACCAACATTTTTGTTCTTCTCATGTTTTGGATCCTACGTCGTTTAAATTTTCTATGGATGTTGAAGCTGATATTTATACAATATGTACATTGGTGACAAATGACAGGAAAACCCAACATTGAATCTCTCCATAAGACATTGGGCCAACACGAGATGAGAAGAACAGCTTCAATACTTTTTTGTCATAGATTCTACAAGTCTCTGAAAATCTACTGGAGAGATGGAACACTATTCTTCCAAAAGATATTTCCTTTAGTTGTCTCTCTAATCATCTCAAGTGCTCAAGATCTGACGACTGCAAAGGTCATAGCATATGATTGACATCATTTTCATACTCTTCAAACCACTTGGCCAGGACCTTTATGGAAGAATCTGCCATTATGATGTTTCTCCACTTATTATTTTCAGGCTTTTCCTTTGATCATTCACCTGACTGTATATTCAGTGTCTTGCATGTAAAATAGTTCACTTAATGTGCAGCACAGCATTGAGAACATTTTTGGGCTAGTTGTTTTCCTTTACTGCAGGCCAAAATAAAAAAAACATTCAAATGTATAAAAAACTCAAAATGTTATGTATTTTATTTACTAGTTCATGCCCTGAAACTCACTGTAGACCACAATAATACACATTTGTGCAAATTAGTTTTACAAGGGGTTTTAGCGGAATCCTACAAAAACATTTAAATTGTACTAACAAGCGATGACTGAATAACATAAATGAGGTGGCAACATATGTTAAAACAAGCTCTCGGTTACTCTTCAGCATTACTGACAATTAATTTGACTTCTTTTACAAACATAACATACTCCTTCTAACCAATACTTTCATGTATTCTGTAAACACATGTGTTCTGCTTAAGTAGCAGATTATGTATGCATGATCCCTGTTTCCTTTGATTATACTTGCCTCATATGTCATATATTCTACATGTGCATACTCGCACACAAAAAGCTTCACCCACAGACACACACCCACACAGGTATTCAGTTATACACATACAGATTAGTGAGTGGGTACAAAGAAAAAGCCTACATGAAAATCACTGTGACACTATTCCCTGTCACAGTGAATCCCCTCTGATAACCCATGCAACGTTAAATGTCTACAGTCATTAACAGGACTTAAATGATTAACTTCTGGATCCCAGTTTGTGAATTGTGGTAAGTGTGTGTGGTGGAGACTTATGGGGAGACGATACAGGCAGAGGGAAAATGAGGGGAAAGAAGCAAAAGCAATAACCAAAAAGGTTAAGAATGAAAGAGACAAAGATATGCTTAACCAGTTTTATTTGCTGCTGCTGGTCTCAGATCCAATTGAAACTACTATTTTTGGTTTTCTCATTTCAAGAACCAAAACATTTTTTGTTATTATATGAGCCTATATACTTAGTCGTCGTCTTGTTGGCCATAAAAGCCCAAAATAGTGTACATTTTCTCATTGTAGAAACTAATAGTTGTGAGTTTTATATGATGGATGAATAATTCAGGTAGCCACTGTCTCCTCAATCTCTGTTATCTACTTCCTCTTTCAGATTTCTTCCCAGATGGACTTCCTGTGTTTCCCTGGAGACCATTCATCAGCGTGACAACCATGTACACAATCTGCAGTTATTGCTCGAGTCTATAATTAAAAGGAGAAATGCTGCTCGATGTGCAGCACCCTGTAAAATGCATAAATTGCATGTGGGTGTGAAGAGTAGAAGAGTAAGAGACTGCTCTTCCAACCAACTGTATACATCTGTACATCCACTTTTTCCCCCTGAGATTCACTCAATGGTGCCAAGCATAGCACTTGATATCACATAAGCCTACTTTGCTGCTGTGTTAAACAGAGTACAGAGCAGTAATAACTATCCTGATTGAAAATACTACAGTTGTTACAGTTGGCTGAGTTGCACTGAGAATTCACAAAAACTGTAATTCAAAGCACAATTACAGCTTTATAAAGGCTGAGAAGGGGCAGCGGTGTTGACCACCAGGGCAGAAAAATGCAGCCATATGTACATGGATACACCAAGTATTAAAGGATAAAAAAAAACACAGACACTCAAGCACAAATATTCACACACACACACAGTCACAGACACACACACACACACACACAGATACACACACACACACACACACACACACACACACACACACACACACACACACAGTTGGTCTACTCATTAAAAGCAGTTTCCATGGGATTCAGAGATGTGACTTCAGTCATCTTATTGAAAAATCAGTCAATTAGACCAACAAGTTGTTGCAAACTATCTGGAAATTACTCTACAGAAAGTGAACCACCAATATCAAATGAGCCACTTTAAAAAGGCAGCTGTAATATATTTGTGTGATTTTATTTATGAAGAAATATGCATTGATTAACGAGAAGAAATGCTTGTACTTCTACAAGCAAATTGGCTCATTAAACCTTAATGATCACCAATGGAAAATGTGATATTATTGTGTAGAAGGCTAATAGAGGTTTATGGAATATAGTATATCATTGCTGTGGGCAAAGACTATATACAGTATAACCCTACATATATACAATAGTGTAGTTTACAGATGATCTACAGTGAATTGAGGCAGTGGACCAATAAAGCATAGTATTGGCATGAAAACAATGTTTTAATTCCTCAATGACACAGCACCAGTTCTACAGATGTAAATGTAGTGCTATTAAAGGCAACTAAGATGCCTTGACCACTTAGAGCAAGTGACCATGTCCCTGTTACTTGTGTAACTTGTAATATATTCACAAACATCATTAGCTTGTGACTGAAGAGAGAGACATGCCCTTCGTTATATCATGCTGCAACACAGAAAGAGAGATCATTAAAGTTGAGTTGTATCCCACTAGGTATCCCACTGGGATTAAAACGATAACAATTCTGACACAGAGGGTGACATTTGTAATTAAGACTTTCGCAGTAGAAAAAGCCCTGCAAGTTAACAACAAATGTGCGTTCAGTACAGTATAAGCAAAAACACGAGTTCATACATTAGACACATATAAAAGATGGATGCAAAGTACAAATGTCAAATCCTGTCATGTCATTTGAAAGAGAGAGACTTGAATTGTGACTGTGGATCTTGATCCTAAATATGACTCGGGACTTTTCTGAGAAGAAAAAAGTATCAGGAGCTTCTCAGCATGAGAGCTCATTATTTTAGGCTCAGAAAGTTTACTTCAGAGGGATTTTTACTCCATTTTTCCCCACATTTGTTTTCACCAGTTATTCTAAAGAAAAGGGAAAACAATAATAAATCCAAAAGAACTAGCAACAGCAAGCAACCAAACCCAATGGGTATCTTAATTATACTGAAATGATGGCGAGGATGTAACGGTTTAAAAACTGATACAGTGGTATTATACTCATTTATTTACATGATTCACTTTTTCACTTTTAAAGTTTCATGAATATTTGTGATGGTAATTTTATTTTGTGAACTAATATGTTTCTGCGTTAAAAGTAATTAAATTAGTTTATTTGAGCCATGTAGTCCACAGAAGAAAAAAGATAAGACAGAGACAGCTACAGATATGTGGCCCTCATTTATCAATCTAACGTAGAAACCAGCGCAGATATTAGTGCAGAAATCATCTTATGACAGGCTTCACGTGTGTGATTGAGATTGAAAACCTGACATCTCAGGTTCATCTGCACTAACGTGTGCTATTTGGCATCCTGAAAACTGGTATTAAAGGCTGTAGAAAAAATGCGGAATGGAAAGAGATCACCGATGCGGTCAACAGTGTTGCCGTGGTAAGTCGGACTCCAGCTGAAGTTTATTTAATTTATACATCCTTGACATATGTATGCTATAGTCCTAATAGTAATATACAGGCTTATATTGCAATCTCTTTGGCATACATGTAGGTGTACCTATATTTAAACAAACACACAGTAGCGGAGTTTATGCAGTGCCCCCCACCCGCCCTGATGCAAGACAGAGCCATCTGCCCTTAATCAATCCGATGGAGCGCTCCACCGTGGCACATGGGCCACAGTACATTTGCACTGTTGTACCGGCGCATAGAGGTCTTCTAAAAGAGCCAGATCTGCCATCGCTGATAAGCGATCAACTGATGATTTCTCCTTCTCCTGTTAAACTGATTAGCTTCACCGCAAGTCCGCACTGACTCGACAACTTGCGTACACAAGTTTAAACTTGATGTGAGATTTGATCGTAGCCTCCGCTCACGTCCATATTTATAAATGCCGAGCTTTGCGTGGAAATTAGTAATTCGTAAACGAGGGCCATTGTGTTTATATGTACATACATATACAACAATAAAAAACAAATCAACCTTCACTTCAAAGTTGTCAGTAATAACTAGTCCAAACAGACAAATACTAGATATCTACCTTGTCAAATCTATATATTTATATATCCATAAATATAACAGTTAAAAACTAAATGGCACTTCACTGTGTTTTAGATAGATTGTGCAACTAAATGGCCATGCACAGTGGGTACAGACCATAAACTGTATAAAAATAAAAAAGTGTACCAGGCTGTAAACATGTTCATTTCTGCAGGAAAGTTGGGCATTTCACCATGGGGGATTGACTCCGTTTTGGAGCTAGCCTCAAGTTGCCACTCAAACTGCAGCTTTTGGAATTTCTGCATAGCCTTTTCAGCACATGAGGTTGCAGCTTGGTACAGACCCAAAGAACGGGATTGTGGATTGAGACTGACATTATGTTGCTCTGCATAATCTATTGCCGTCACTCTGAAAGAAAGAACAAGCTCAGAAGTCTCAAAACATGTTGGTGTCAGTCCACTGCTCCTCCACTGGGACTTTTATTGCCGGTGTACCAGACACAGGAGCAAGTTGCTGGGAAACCATCTCTGGGCATATTTGCTTTATTAGTTTTCAATGACCCGACACACTGCAACTGTCACTATGTGTGAGTGAAATTCATATTTGAGCAGACTTAAAGTGTAATTCCAGCGAAAATTGACCAAAAGGTGTTTTTCTGCATTAAAACACGTCAAATAAGCCATGGAGACAGTATGTTTCGTCGATCAACCACTATAGAGCTTGGCCCAGCATATGCTACAGTTCCAAATCGCAAACGGTGGACGAGATAGGGGCCGTAAGCCAAACGCTTTCCAAATAGCATTTTTTAACCAGTAATATTGTTCAAAACGGCACTAAACCTCATCAGTAACTTGCTCAGGGTCCCTACACATAAAACGAAGCACCAACAATTAGCGAACCCGGAGTTTATCACAGAAGACTGTTAAGAAAACTTACCAAACTGTCTCAGCAGCCATATCCTCAGCACCGAAATGTCACGCGAGATCTCGCACGTCTATTGCCGGAAGGGACTACAGGCAGTCAGGTGTTCAGCCCATCAAAATTAAAAAAGTCACTGGTCTGCATAATGACCTGTCAATAAATTTGAGCTACAGTAATAGCAACTTCCAACTTAGTTTGGATTTTCTAGTGGTTAGACTCCTGCTGCGTTTTTCTTTCTTGTTTTCTTTTTTTTGCCTTTAATTCTTCCTAGTTTATTTTAATTTGCTTATGTGGATTGGCATTTCTTTTAACGTACAGTATAAGCTGCTGTCTACTATGAATTATGAGTCAAACCTCTAGTCCATCATTTTCTGCTAGGAAGAGGTGACTGACGAGTCTGTTATTCCACCACAGAGGAAGAGAGACACAGACATTGAAACAGAGAGTGACAGAAACTGTTAAAGACTGTTAAATGACAAGCAGAAAAAGAGACAGATGGATACTTCCCACACAGTGTATGCCTAAGAAATGTAATGGGCGATTGTCTCACACAAGTGTCTAACCTTTGCTTGACTTCACCAGATGAAAAGATGGGTCTCATAAGTTAATTACAGTGCAATAAGCGTCTTCCTGTTTAACTCCCTTACAGTATATTCTTTACACCACTCACAGAAATGAGTCATATTGTATGACACAGCTGCATGGTGTTGCTTGGTTTGCTGATGAAGAGCATGTACCAGACCCTTTCCAAAAAATTAGAATATCATGGAAAAGTTTATTTATTTCCATAATTCCATTCAAAACGTTAAACTTCTATAGATTATAGATTCAGGGCCCACAACTTAAACAATTTAAAGTATTTAGTTGTTTATTTGTACATAATTTGGGCTTCCAGCTCATAAAACTCACGAAAACATGATTTCAAAAAGTTTGAATACTGTGAAGAAATCAGCCCAAACTTTTACAGGGCATGAATGTTTTAAACTGAGTGTCACACACTACTCATCCACTAAACTCAAAGCACCTGCTGTCATTAAATTGCTTCACTTTATTTCAATTGTCTCAGGATCAATATGGGGAAGACTGCCGACTTGACATCTGGCCAGAAGACCATCATTGATACCCTCCATAGGATGGGTAAGCCACAAAAGTTCATAGCTAAGGAGGCTGGCTGTTCACAGAGTGCTGTGTCCAAGCATATCAATGGAAAGTCCAGTGGAAAGGTAAAATGTGGCAGTAGAAGATGCACCAGCAGAAGAGCTGACCATGGGCTTCAGCGGATTATCAAACAGAGAAGATTCATGAATCTGGCAGAGATCCAGAAAGAGTGGAATGAGGCGGGAGTCACAGCTTCAAAAACCACCACATTCAGACACATCCGGGAGGTGGGCTACAACTGTCGGGTTCCCCGGTTAAACCGCTTCTGAGCCTGAGCCAACGTAGGAAGCGTCTCAACTGGGCCAAGGAGAAGAAGGACTGGACTGTTGGCCAGTGGTCCAAGGTCCTCTGTGTGATTTTCATTCGGGAATCAAGGTCCAAGTGTTTGGAGGAAGACGGGTGAGGAACAGAACCCAAGCTGCTTGAGGTCCAGTGTGAAATATCCACAGTCAGTCATGATTTGGGGTGCAATGTCCAGTGCAGGTGTTGGTAAACTCTGCTTTCTTAAATCCAAGGTCACCGCATCAGTCTACCAGAATGTTTTAGAGGACT
Organism: Gymnocephalus cernua; assembly: GCA_023631565.1. Taxonomy (NCBI): domain Eukaryota; kingdom Metazoa; phylum Chordata; class Actinopteri; order Perciformes; family Percidae; genus Gymnocephalus; species Gymnocephalus cernua. The sequence continues at coordinate 17,645,481 of CM042425.1, forward strand.
TCACGATTCCTTCTGCTGATGATCTGTATGGAGATGCAGATTTCATCTTCCAGCAGGACCTGGCCCCTGCCCATATATCGCCAGAAGCACCAAAACCTGGTTTGATGCCCATGCCATCACAGTGCTTGACTGGCCAGCCAACTCGCCGGACCTAAACCCCATTGAGAATCTATGGGGTATTATCAAGAGGAAAATGAGGGGCACCAGACCCAAAAACAAAGAAGAGCTGACCGCAAGCATCAAGGAAATCTGGGCTTCCATAAATCCCAGGCAATGCCACAGGCTGATTGCCTCAATGCCACGGCGCATCGGGGCAGTGATTAAGGCAAAGGGATTCCCTACCAAGTATTGAAGATTGACGTATCGTTTTGAAAGTACCATATTTTGATTGATTTGATGTGATCCTAATTTCTTTTTTGCTGCAAAAACTGAGAAGTAAATGGTGATTTCTTCACAGTATTATAATTTTTTGAAATCCTGTTTTCGTGAGTTTTATGAGCTGGAAGCCCAAATTATGTACAAATAAACAACTAAATACTTGAAATCATTTAAGTTGTGGGCCCTGAATCTATAATCTATGGAAGTTTAACGTTTTGAATGGAACTGTGGAAATAAATAAACTTTTCCATGATATTCTAATTTTTTGGAAAGGGTTTGTATTTGGCCATTCACCGCCATTCACCACACGGATCATAAAAACACTCAACAGAATGGCAGTGACACTCAGTTAGAGAGTCAGAGAATTATTTTATACCAGGCAGAAAATCTGTGTTTCACTTTCCTCGTTGCATCTCTGACCACGCCAACAGTGATGTCACGGTGTACTGGCACACCCTAGTCTTCATGTCTTCATCACTGCTGCAAGGTGAGAAAGTAAAAACAACATTTTTAACTGGTGTTAACAAGAGGCAGACCAGAACATTTTCACAGTTTGATCAACTTGCAAGACTCTTTACTGTGTTTCAAGAAAGTAATCTTTGCTCCCTTTCACCTCTCTTAATTAACAGAGGTGTGGATGAAGTGAAAATTAACTGGAAGAAGGACATAAAATAACAGGAAAGGGAAATAATAGGTATAACAGATCTCATGGCGACCAAAGGCTGTGCTCCCGTTTAAATCTTCAGATTAGAAAAATACTTCCTCTATCAACTGGATCATCATGGTGATGGCAAAATAGGGGCCTAGCTGGTGAATAAGGCATATCTGTGAAATTTGACGCACACAGACTTTAAAATCACACAGCCAGACACACTATCATGGTCAGATGAAAAAGGCTGTGTTTGCGGTTTCTAGTAAGGAAACTGAATCATTTTATATATTATAACTACATTTGAATCAGAAGTTACTGATTTTTGAGGCCAGTACTCATGACAATTGAGGAGAGATGAAACGTATTATTACAACTTTAATTTAAAACAACAAAAAACTAAAAATACTGAATCAAATGTAAACACACTAGGGCTCGATCCGAATATTTGAATATTCGTTCGATGGGTAAGTTTGATTTTCAATTTTGGGATTCGAATATTCGTCGCCTTTTTTAAAACGTGCATGCAGGCTGAAATTAACTGTGGTGTTTTGTCGGGATTAAGCCGCTAGCTGCTGGCTAATTTATGCAGCACTATATCGTTCATCTCAGCCAATAATGGAGAAATGTTGAGTTATAAGCAAGCAGTCTGATGTTTGTAGAGCTATGTATGGTTGACGTTATACTGTAGCAGCCTGGTGTCGTTTTCAGGCAGTTTGATAAAGGTAAAGATAGTACGATGTTCATAACGCTAATGCTCTACTAAAGCACCGGCTGAAACGCAGGTCATTCCATTTATTTTGAATGCCTGCAGCAAAAAGTTAAGGCCGATTCAACTTTTGGAGAAAACATCACCCTGCGGTGGACAATCATGTAACCGGAGATCAGACTCGTCAGTCCATTTTGTGGTGTGAGAGTCCCGGTAACGTTACAGTAAACAGGAAACATCACTGGCTATCGCTGCCACAAAGAAACTTTTTAAAAACTATGAAGGTAAAAAACAAAAGCATTGAACTGCTCAGAAGTTTGTGTAACAATAGGTGGCTGTGTCCTGCAACAACAAAGCAAAGTCCCTTCAACTCTCCCTTTGTCTCCCTTCCGCTGCCTCCAAGTGCGGTCGGAAATTATTTTTTCCACCATGAAACTGTGTCAGTTTAGCCTGGTTGACACCAGACCCTTCTCAGTTGTAACTGAGAGTGGATCTGGGCAAGGTTCATCCACAGCTCATTTCCAAAGGGGCGTCACCAACGGACGCCGCTCAAATGCCTCTGGGCGCAATTGGATAGTCCTTCAACCAATCAGACCAACGATCCAGGTGCCGTAGCAGCGACAGCGGCATCAACGGGTTGCTGTGCTTCGGTGGCCGTCTTGTTGAATGAAAACAAAAAGCTGCTTGCCATTGCTGCTGCGCTATCGTCATCGTGTAAGGCCCGCCTCAACGGTTGTGATTGGTGCCTCGATTTGGAAAAAAAATGTAAATGGGCTTGAATGGGCTCTTGGCCAGACTGACTTGCAAAGCAAATCTCAAATTTGCCGGAATTTCGCCAGGGTTTTCCTAGGCTAGTGTCAGTTAGAAAACCACTGCAAATCCACTGAACCCAAGCCATGTGTGGCATCTCTTCACGAAGGAGCAAGACACAAACGTTTTAAAGCCCGTCAAGTCCAAAGAGGATCAGTATTTGACACTCAAAACATATTTTGGGTGCAGCACTGCTACAACCCGGCTTTAAAATAAGGCATAAAGATTGATAAGTGGCCACCGTCTCTCAATTGATCGAGTTGAGAGAATAAAAGTAAATCAAGCAACTGAGAGTGCATACGAATTCTTATAAAAGCTCTAAATGGCCCCAATTAAACTTCCAAGATGTGAAATCATTCAACCTCTCATTTATTGAAAAGGGAAATGGGTCACATGTCGAAAACATTCTTTCATGTTGGCGTTTGGCAAATAGCTTTTTCAGGCATGACAAATTAGGAAAGGATGCCTCAGAGAAAGAAAATACAAACGCAGAGTAATGAAAAGAGATGAATATAAATAAAGAAACAGGAAGGACACTTTGGGCTACATTTGTTTTTTAAAGCCCCTGGTTAACTGACTAATCTAATTTTGACAACACCTGTTTCACAATTTTGCTTTTTCCTCTATTTCAGCACCAAGGGAAGCTTAGTGTGCTATCAGCCTCTTCTCAACAAAGTCCCAGTGGATTTGGGAACAGACATCCATTGATATTTAATCCCCTGGGGAGAAAACCCCAACTATTTTCTACCACATATTTGTTTGTAGTGATATAGTAAAGACTTAGCATGCTACATTACCTCAATCTAAAAATAAACAAATTCTTTCATTTGGAACACTCAACCCGCATGCATTACCAAGTAACCACAAACAGTTATTACAAACCAGCTATATCTATCAAATTGATAACTGTAAGCTGTGAGCCAACGTGGCTCATCATATGTGGCTTATCATATGTCAAAAAAACTTGCTTGTTTTTTTCCCTTGCATGCATCCGTTTTTTTCCTCTAAATTAAAAGAGGCTGTCTTTCTGTCCTACAGTTTATTTTTCCAATGTTTTTCACTGACCAATACCAAACTTGCATCCCAAAGGACTGTATTTACAAGGACTGTATTTATATCAAACATATTAAGTACAAACTACGTATCCAAGAACATCTGCAGTTACTTTCATATTAGCTATGGCTAACTGTTGCAGTGAATTCTGGCTGCAGTATTCTTTTCTCAGAATGGTTAGTAACTCAAAGCATCATGTTTAACAAAAAGGAGCAATGCATGTTCCTATTCACATGAGACTACTATATGATTTTTATAACAACTGCATAGGTTGTCTGTGTTCTTGGTCCTGTGCAAACCTGTCATATTTGCAATCTGTTTTTTCAAAAGGACTCCTGTTCTGTTTTGTGCCATTTTCTAGGACCCCTGCTATAAACGTAAATATGAGTCATAATTGCTGCTTGAAAAAAAACAACAGAAGATGACTGTATTGAAAAATGAGTTGTAGCCTACTAACTGAAAAGGAGGGAGAAGAAGAAATTCAGCCAAATGCAAGCCATGTTTACACATAAACCGCATTTTCAGATTAACCTACCTTGACTCTGAGTTACAATGACTAAAGTATATCTGTTATATAAGGAACACATGAAAGTTCTTGCATAAGTGTGTGTGTGAGTAACTTTTAGTTTTTATAACTGTTGTGGCTAGGTAGAAATTATATAGGTCCCACTGCAGTAGTTTATAGTAGACCTGCAGTATGGCTAGACATAGCTAACAAAGAAACAAGCAACAGAGGTCAGTTATTTCAGCTAAGGATGCCAAACTGCCTGTCAGCCGTTGGCCTTCAGTGGGATTATGCACTCTGTCCTCGCTGAATGACAGAAGATGCAAATATAATACAACACTGAGTGAAGCTAGAGACCACCCTGGAGACACACACAAACTCAGTGTTTGTGCTTCAGAGAGAGGCTGACAGCAAGAGCAGAGTATAGTGAAAAGTTAAAAGTGAATGACAAAAGTCACACTGAGGTCAGGAGGTGGTAAAGAGAAAAAGAAAAAGAAGAAATATTTATGACTGCCTGAAATGTTTTTACACATGTATAAAAATGTACATCTTAACAAGTCAACTAGTATTCAGCTAATCTCAGGAATGTTGACTTAGCACTGTTATGGTATGCATTGATGGCATCCCACCGATTAATTAGCAAACTCGCTATAGGTGCGAAATCTACTTTTTGTAACTCCTCCGAGAGTCCCATCTGGACAAAAAAAAGCGCATATAGACTCGGTGGACCCTCATGACAAAAAGATATCTAGAGAATTTTGATAGTTGAAAAAATGCTCAAGTTATAGAGGACCGACTTCCTGTACGTGGCAGTCAAAGCAGGAGGTGTTGTGTATCTCGGCAACCGTTATTCTGAATCAGAGGAAACTCGGCACAGCTGTTCCCCATGCTCCACTGAGGCTGTGCGCAACATTTGAAGTAAATCGCCCGGGCGTCCCGAACACCATGTTTGCATATGATATTTCCGAGTGGCAGGATGTAAAGGATGAAAAGGAGAGGACCAAGCACCGAACCTTGGGGGACGCCTTGTGACAGAGGAGCAACGGAGGAGGTGCAGTTGTTGATGTGTATGAACTGTTGTCTGTTGGTGAGATAGGGTTATGGGACCAAGGATGGATCCTTGGGGTACTCCACATATCACACATCGACAGAAGAGGAACAACTGCAACATATAAAGTTATCCTTGTTGACATCTTCATTAGACCTATATTTTATCAGGTTCCAGTGTCATTCACATTCAAAGTTTGTATTTACGAACAAGTTTACAAACACAGAAACAATTATCAGGTGCACACAATTTATAGATCAAATTTCATTGCTCATGGAAACCCAAGCAACAACTAGCAAATTACAAAAGTACCTGTTTGCTGGTGTTTGTGCTCAGTCATGTTTGTGCGAGTGCTTATTATATCAGTGTGATTACTCGCGCCTGCATCTGTGTGACAAATTATTTTATGTACACATTCTCATGTGTTTTCTCAAGATCAAGCGTGAGTTTGTGTGTGCATGTGCTGTCTTTTTGGGATGAGACAGCCATTTATCGCACTGAATCGCACCCCCTGATGGTGTTCGACCTCTAGCAGAAAGAACAGAGAAATGAGAGAGGCAGGCGGGCCGTTTGAGCCTCATGGGCACCTCTCCATGGGCGGTCCCCATGCCTGCACCCTGGCTGATAACGAGAGATGGAAGGAAAGGAGGGAGGGAGAGGTGGCGGGAATGAAAAGAGAGAGACACGTGTGGTGTACCACACAACACCGCAGCCATTCACATGTTAACGCTCATTCTCACACTGCACTTTTCGCTAATTTGACATAAGTTTTTATTTTTGTCTGCCATATGTAGAGACAGTTTGACAAGTTCAAGTGATTTCTCACTCTTCTTTTTGCACCGTTTCATGAACTCTGCAGGATAATTTAGCACTGAAAGTATTGTTAAATGGCTACCTCCTGCTGAAGGAATTCAGTGTAGTCAAGGTTAGGATTGTTTTTTTCCAGAACTCCAGAAAGTGTGGAATTATTAGTCACATTGGAGACACTTTTTGCAGTGGAGGCAGACAACTCCAAATTCAAGCACTTTGTGCGGCGCTCATTTGTTTGCTGCACCTCACAGCTACCTTAACATTCCGTTCCAATGCAAAAAGTAGCATACAATGTAGGGAAGTGAAATGTTATGATGTGGGTGTGTGTCGGGGCAGTGGCTATGCGTGTAATGCGTATAAAAAAAGTTTTTCTAACCTTAACCAACTGTTTTAATTGCCTAAGCCTAACCATACAGTACCTTAACCACAGCTAATGTGCCATAACCACAATATTTTCCTAATCATACTGTTGCCATGCTCAGAAAAAAAAGTAATCTGGGGTTTCACAGAATTGTCTATACTGATCTTGCCTGGATCTAAACCTACAAATAAAATAACAAAAAAAAAGTAATCTGGGGTTTCACAGAATTGTCTATACTGATCTTGCCTGGATCTAAACCTACAAATAAAATAACAAAAAAACATCAAGCTGAGAGGAACAATAGTGGGGTGCATACAGTTTCAAATGATTTGTAGATTTGCTTATTATTACTACTTGTTTTTGATTGCCGGAACACAGCTGCCTTCGATAGCTATCATCTGTAACTCATGGGCTGTGTTTTACGTGTTGCCTAGCAACAGCAAGACGCTCCTGACTGCAAAGCTTTGTAAGTGTAATTGGAATGATTGTTGAAAAAAGCATTGCAGTGCCCCTTTTCATCCATAGTGCTGGCCACCCTAATCTTTGTTTCTTGACACTTCAAGTCATCCTTACATCTGCTATCTTTGTTTAATTCATAAAACATAATTTTGCTGTTGTCACAAGACAGTGTACTTCTCTGATCTTTTACTTTCGTTTCCCCTTTTGCATGCACTCTTTCTGCAGTTGCACTGGCCCCTTCATTGTATATTGGAAAGAGCTCTCTAGGAGCTAAAAGCATCCAAACTTAAGGAACTGATTAAATATTCAACTCAATCAATCATAAGAAAAACGAAATATATAAATTTGACCCACTTAGATTTAATTTGGAATCATCCCATAAGTGGTTTTGGTTGGTTTGTCTATAATCCCTCCTGAAAATGTGTGTGTGTGCGTCTTTGTGCGTATGTGCGTGTGTCCGCGTGCGTGCGTGCATGTGTGTGTGTGCCACATATTAGTCAGGTCAACAGGAAGGCATTACATATTCATGAAATTACCAAATTATGAAAATGGAACATGAGTCAATGCTGGAATGAAAGAAAGCTACCCTTCCATGACTTCAAAGCTCCCATCTGAAACTAGTTATACAGTAATCTTAACTCATGGTGTGCGTGCGTGCATGTGTGTGTGTACGGTCACACTGGATGTGAGAATAGAGAGCAGACAGAGAGAGAGAGATAAGGGCTGACCTTTAGTGAATCACTTCCCTCTCTGGACAGACTTGTAGAGAAGCATCATGTTTCGCAACTGTTCTTACAAAGAAAAAAGACAAAGAAGTAGAAAAAAGAGCAGGGAAAAGGCAGAGACCTGGAGGCAGAGTCTTAGGTATACTGTATAGGCAAGGAACAAGAGGGATGGAGTTAAAGGAAGATAAAAGTAAAAGGACACAGAAATGCATTACAGAGTAAGGACCAGAGAAGATTGGGGTGCAGGGGAGGAGGCTCAACTACCAAGAACATCCCCCGACTTGGCATGAACACCAAGACTGGCTTGACACAAACCCCAATGAGGGCACTCAAAAGTAGTGTGTAAAGTTTCTGTCTTGTGTGCTCTGTAGTTTGGGAAATCAGGAAGTGATGCAGCAGTAACGTTGTGGATAGCTAACAGAAACACACCTCCTTCAGCAGAAATGGATGAAGAAAAGGGTCTTTTGAATGGCAAGTTCAGTTTCAAAGCCTTTCTAAGTTCTTTCAACAAGACTGAAGTGATTTGCATGTTCATTCAGCATAGTTTTGAGCATACAGTACCTTTGATGTTATTATGAAGAATATTCTAGACAGCACTTGTCATTGTTTTGGATTGTTGCAATAATAATAATAAACACTGGCATAAAGCAAGCATAATTGTCCGCTCCCATGTTGATAAGAGCATTAAAAACTTGAAAAATATCCCTTTTTAAAGTAGAAAAATTGTGATTACTTTGCGATTATTCACGAGTCAACTATGGACAATCATGCAATTAAATATTTTAATCGATTGACAGCCCTAGTATTCAGTTATCATAACCCATCTTCATTATGGCTAATATTAGTCAGCTATACAGCCAGTGCTATCCTTTTCCATGAAATATGTGAATATACAAACTCTGTATATATATATATATATATATATATATATATATATATATATATATATACTATTCTGTGGTCAACCCCTGTGCTCCCTTCCTTTGTTGTGGTCATTTCTATGTTTTTCTTTATACTTTTTCTGCTCCTATAAATGCGATGAAGTGATATGGCTCATTTAGAAACTTTATCACATCTGTCTGCTTACTGTCACACATGACAATGCAGCTGAACAGAAGTAGTGGTGACAGTTTGTGTGTATATGAACGCACGTACATTTTACCTCTATGTGTATGTATTTAAGTTTACAGTAACACCAAAGCCAAACAAACCTTGGGCTTGGGGTCTCATACTGTATGAGCTCCTGTATCTTTCTGTATAATTTCTATAACGTCTGTCACATACACATCAAATATTTCAGATGAAAAGTAAGATTGTAACATGTTCCACATTATACCCACTCAGCGGTTCTGCCCTAAACTAAGAGCAGGATGCATTACAAAAATATCAGGCTGCTGTGCTTTTGTTGAGAAGGGTCAGTTAGCTTTTTTTTAGTTCGAAAAGTATAAATCTATCTGCAACCTATCCTGTGAAATTAAATCATGTCAGGTACAGTAGCTTCTGTTAATTCTCAAATTAGTTTCTTAGAAAAGACTTTGTAAAGGTTATGTTTACATATTTATTTCTAGTGACAGAGCCTTCATACAAAACCTTTATTCCACATTTCTCTGCAGTTTATTGTCCATATTTATACCTAGTTCAGAATGAAGGTGTTTCTGTCATTCAGAAGTGAATACCACCCCAATGCAGTCACCTCACTGCACCCTCTATGGTTATAAATCAAACATGACGCTCTTTAAATAGGGAAATTAATTATTTACACTTCAAGCCAAAATACCTTGAAGAGGAAGGAAAAAAATACTGACACATAATAAGTCATTTTCAGAACTGAGTGTCTGGCCACTCTATTACCATAGTTTAGATTTATAATACTCTCATAAGAGTCGGCCCAGCGATGGAGATACTTTGGTCAGGCAGTACTGTGCTCCCCGTTCTATCGCACCTTTTCTAGAACAAAAATAGTGGCCATCAGATCCGGTGACTGAGAGAATATGTTCATGCTGTGGGTGCCATGCTGTTCAAAAAGCACCATCATTACTTGCAACTGCAGGATTGGCAGCGCTGGTAAATGGAATTAGTGCTGACTTTGCCTGAGATATGCTTTTTTCAGTGATGCATTTCTTTAGAGAACTGGGAAGTGGCTATTGGCTATTCAAGTACCGATGATACGAACATTGGTTGGACAACAAGGATTATTATAGAAATCTAATAGTCACAAGGAGGAAACAGGGAATTCCCTGTTTTGTTGCTAAGTGTTTAGAAGCACTGGGAAAGAGGAGGAAAAAGCAAGACATGCTCATGCTTAATTGAAAATGCAAAGTGTTGAACTATAGATATTGGTCCATAGTATCTGCACAGTAGAACATTTTAGTCACTACCTGTCAAAAATATGGCGCTTTACCTGGCTTCTTTGTGTAGATGCTATTCAGTGTGCTACATAGCTACCTTAGTTGATTAAAATCCATTGGACACATATTTTGTCATGACTTCATGTTAATAACATGCTAAACTACTCCACAAAATATTTAACACTCATCATGCCGTGACACATCTAATACAAACAGCCAAATAATTGGAATTTGCTACATCTTTCTCAGGCAATTTAGTATAATCTTAAATTCATCAGGTTGTGAAATGTATGTGTACTGTATGAGCACTACTTTTCTGCAGAGCTTACCCTCTATGGCGTCTTACACACTTCTCTCGTGTAAATTTAGAGTTTTTCATCCCTGGTAAAGTATATTTCTTATTAAATAAGTGGGCCAAGGTGGGAGGGCTGTCAACATAATGTTCAAAGAGAATAGCTCCAAGTACAGTATGTGCTACTACTGTTAATGCAGTGTGCAGTGTTCTGTTAGCACAAGAGGTCTACCAGGGCCAGAAGTATTCATCTCTCACCTGCTCCCCTCTGGATATTGTTTTATGAGACGTTCATGCGCTCAGGCAGGTTTGGTATGCGTCCTGTCTCATTTCATTAACATCCTATTTACACGTTGTCCTACAATTACGGATATATTCCATCACAAGGTCACTTGTTTACGTCAGTCATGTTCACAAAATACTGTTTGGGCCCTCTTTCAAAACCCACGGGATAATGTCAAGATGTATTGTTATGGCTAAACGCGGGTTCAGACACTAATGAAAACCAATTGCTCATCAAAATGGCAAATGTCATCCAAAGCGCTCAACAATTTGACTCTCACTCCCCTAATCACGCACGCACACACACACACACACACACACACACACACACACACACACACACACACACACACACACACACACACACACACACACACACACACACACACACACACACACACACACACACACACACACACACACACACACGTGATTGTATCAACCTTCAGTGGACAACATGCTCTACCTCTTGAGCCACAGCCACTCAAAGATTACTAGATCATGACTTTTGTGAAAATGGGTTTTCAAACAACAATATGTTATTATTATTATTCTGTGTTTATTTATTTTTTATTTATTTATTCAATTGGTTGGTCTAACTAGTTTGGTGTCCTATTACATTCTCACACCAGTACTAGTATCTAGTTGCCAGAGCTTAAAGCTAGTAGTGTAGAATAATGCATGATGCCTATGATGTACTGTACACTATGTATGACTCCCTCTGATGCATTGTTTATGTAAATCAGGCCAGCTGGGGCTTAGATGTGTCCCGAAGAGCTGAAGTGATATCCTCATGCGACTGCAGAGGTGTTTTATAAACATTAAACAGAAGTACATAAATTACATTAGTACTTAAACGTCTTCACACTATTTCATGTTAGGAAGCATTATAATAAGATCAATATCGTTGAAAAAGACTACTTAAATTTGAGAAGAGTGAATTATGAAGATTTACATTATGCACACACACTTCTGTAAAACACAGCACAAAGTGTGTATAACATGTAAGATGCAGTATAAGAATGAGAGAGCTGTTTCTATGGCAATATAATGCATCACATCTCAATATGAAAACACAGAGGGAACATGAGCCTAGCCTTTTGCCATCATATCAGTGTAAACAGTACGGGTGATAATGAATGAAGCAGAATCATTACCTGTTATATTCATGAAATAGATGGATTAACTTAACCAACTCAGTGTCGGCACCAGCAGCACAAAGTGAGCATAAAGCGTGCTGAAAACAGATGCATTAGCAACTGGGTTTACTGAACACACACTACTGAATTCACAACGAATCAAACAGTAACACATCACACAAAGCATGCAGCATTTTTGCCTGCGCTCAGCTCATGTTTATTCCATCTGCTATGTAAAATAAGGAGAGGATGAATTTAGCATTTTATTCTGTTCATAAATGAGGTTAGTTATGTTTCAAGCTATTTATGCAGGGAGAGAGTGCGGAAAGAGATTAGATACGTGAGTCACTAGCTGAAAAAGATCAAAACGCTTGTTGACAGCAGGAAGCGACAGCCTGAAGAAGATGGGTTCCCTTTTCTAAAATTACATTTTCTCAGCTGGTTTAGGCGTCAGGTTGCAATATTCCACTTTGTTCCGTGTCCAGAAGTGTCACATTCTAGTTGTTTGTGTAAGAAGCAGTTAAGACTATTAGTAAGCAGTGAAATCCCTGCAGTTTTTTTCAGCCCTTTAGCGCCATAATACTGCACTAAACTGGAAAAGAGCTGAGACATGAGGAGAACAGAAATTCTCTCTCCAGCAGTGAAACGCTGACTGGGAGGCCCTGTGTGAACTCCTCTGGTCTCAACAGGTGCTTCATACTTCTTTAATGACAAAAACTATCAGGAGAACCAGCTCATAACCCGGCTCTTATGGTCACTATCCCACTGCAATCTTTCACACACACAGTTCAACTAGGAATCCCAATCATAGCAAATGAATGAGGCAAAAATCATTTTCTTGAAGTGAAAGAAATATGCACAGACATTAAAAATGCTCGGCCTGCACATTGCATAGGATCAGACTACACAAATTCAGCCCGATTTGACACAAAAGACACTTCGCAGACAAACGTCGTGCCCGATGATGAGGGTTGGGACCAACAGATGTGTGTCTTTACCTCTTATACTGTGACATAATCAAAAATCAGCAATCTAACGTCTGAGATGCTTTACGGCCACAACGCAGAAAGTTTAGCATGTCAGAATCAGTGTCACACTGACAAAATAATTGTGTAGTCTGAACCTGGCATAAGTCATACTGTACTTCTTACTGTTATTACTTACTGCTTTTATGCGGGATTATGATTTTTTAACTTTGTCTCTGAGTGATGACTTCAAGGTTCAAGAATATTGATTTATCCATAAAAATCGAGGCAATTTTAGCACATTTTTCATTTGGCCTACAGTCATTTTTCATGGATTAAAAACTTTAGTTGAGAAGTTATCCTGCAGTTATTTTTTATTAGCATGACAGCATGACGCAAAGTGTTTGATCAAGGAGAATTTCTTACAACAAAAACATTCATCTGAATAATATTTTCTTTTTTTACGGTGCCTTTTTAAACTGTATACCTGATGGAAAAGTCAATGTGTTTATATTGTGAACTCTAACTCTTTTTGGACCTTTAACACCCGCACACACACGTGACGACACACAAAACCCCTACAACTTAAAATACATTTACCAAAATTGCATTGGTCTTAGCTATAGCACTGTAATTGTACTGAAAGCCTTTTCGGTCCATTGGAAACTATGAAGACATCACCAGTCTCATGCTATGATCTGTTTTTACATTTGATTTGACGTTTATTGGCTCTAGGAGACATTCTCTGTTGCCAAGGGGAATATCTGTGGCGTTCTTTGTCAAAATATGATGTTCTCTTAGGGTGACCACTTCAAGTCAAGTCAAGTGTTCCTTCAACATGTTTTTTTTCTTTTTTTTTTAGAAAAACTAATAATACTTCTTTTGAAATTCATAACAAAAAGACTGTGATAAGTCCACAGAGGAACAAAGCGATACATTTTGTCCACACATTTTCATTTTCTGATATCATTTTTTACATACACACGTAGAAATTCATTGTAGGTACTTTTAGTGTCCAGGCAGCCACGTTTTCATATAAACAGTTTTCACTACATATCTCCTGTTATAACAGAGGCATTTGGATTTTTAAACTTGAAACTGCATTTGAATCATTGCTATTTTAATCTGAGTTGGTAAACTCCAATAATTGCAATAAAAACCTGGCACTGGTGTTTGCTGCTGGCTGATTTTGAGTCGCTACAGCCGGTCTGTCTCTGGAGCTGCCATCATCTCTTCTCCTCCCAGCAAAGTAACGTTAGTCTCCAGCGGGGGGGGGAGCAAGGCAGAGAGGTCCGTGGGGTGCACTAGCTCGCTAATTATTGTCTCATTTGTGGTCTGATAAACAGTAAAATCATCAATGTCAGTGCCCCATATCACTATTTTCTGCTACTGTAGCTGTCATATTTCGCGGAGATGGACCTTCCTTTCTGCCACTTTGATTCTGGATCTAATCAATAAACAATTATCAAAACATAGGCTTGTTATCAGTGGTGCTTACTGAATCTGAATTGCAAGAACTGAATCTGAACCTTGAGAACTAAATGTGGAGGTATATAGAGAGTTGGATTTTTACAGAGCAACTGAATTCAATTCTATAATGTTACTTTCAGTTTTCAAGTTTATTGGAAATCTGTTCCAAACTTCAGTTTCATATTATGTAATTCAAATTCATTTTTTTTTTTAAACATGGACTCACCTATTTTTTTCTTATTTGACAATTCCATTAAAGTTTTATTCCAACATGATGACCACATTTCCGAAAATGTTTACAAAAAAGTGTAAAGCAGTGTTATTTGGGCAATTCTACTTTCAATGGAAAGCAAGAAAAAGACAAATATGGGCCTGCAGATGGCTGGAAAGAAGTGGACAATGGTCTGTTCTCCAGAGAAGTTCAGGATTATTTATATCACAGCACAATCTGGTAAGACTGCAGTTAGGCACAACATGTAAAGTAGTACTCCGATAATACTGAAACAAGCTCACTACAGTTTTTAACTGTGGGAGATCAGATAGCAGGAAGTGGTCACCCTGCAAGACAGCTGACCAAAGTTTCTGACATGCCAGAAATCCATTGTATCGTCCAACAGCAAGATTCTTAATTGTTCTGGCAATCAGGCATCACAATGCCAATCAAACTGAATGTCCCATGACAGCCAATCTGGTTTATATCTTATTTTTATTCTAAAATAAGTCAGGGGCATCCTTTTCATATTAAAAAAAAAGGACTTAATCCATAAAATGTCTGAGACAACTTTTTATGTGAAATTGATCTCTCTGCACATACAAATTATGCAAGATTTTTCTTTGAAATACATTTCTTTAAGATGATTAAATAATATATATATATAAATGTCTGATCAAAAACTGATTTGCATAGCTGAAACCAATCTTTAGACATCAAGAGAGACGACACAAAATCAAAGCTGATCTACTTGTCAACATAGAAAGTCTCTCCAAAATAAAGTTAAACTAAGAAATAACCATGCTCGGATTTGTGATATTCAAACTTACACTGATTGTAGTTAAAGCAAGGCCATTCTGGAGAGATTTGAATTGATAATAAATGTAATTTGATAATGTACAGAATTCATCACACTGCTAAGAGCCTTTATTCTGTCTCCCTAGACAGACTCATCTATTATGTAGAGATCCACGAGTCTGAAGAGAGAGGGAGGAGAGAGAGTAGGAGGCTGAGTGAGATAAAGAGAGAGAGGGGAGAAGAAACTGAATGAGATAGATCAGGACGAAGATATTTGGTGAGATCTGTGGTAATTAGATGGATTAATGAATCGGAGACAATCCCCATAAATGGAGATTAATTCCTGTGACGTAGCCATCATGTTATGTATTTATCAATGTCAAGCAAGTATTTTATTAATAAGCCATAGATCTGGCCCTGTCCCTGTAGCTAATAAAGGAGTAATATGTCTAATTCACAAAGTAACAGATAATCTGGAAGAAGTGATTAAAAGATTTAATAGAGAAACAGCGTGAGAAAGAGAGAGAGCTTTTTAGAAAGTAGTCATTGGTCTTTGACAGGATTTAATTATAATCATCTTTAGCCAATGATTTATGCTATTATGACTTCACACATATGATTTACGATGCTAATATGCTAATCAGTGTGTGTGTGTGTGTGTGTGTGTGTGTGTGTACTTGCGCATGCTGTACTTGTGCATGTCTTTATGTGTGATCAAGATTTATTTTCCGTTTCTTTTTCCCGCAGTTTTGTCACCTGCAGAAAATTCCACTTGAATGATAAAAGAAGGTTGTATACGAAAAACTACAGGTGTAGCGCACAAATACAGATGGCACTCAAAACAAAACCAATCTAGATTAAGTACACATGCAGTAGGTTTGTTAGAGTTCACACATGTATGTTGTATTTCAGAAGAAAAAACTCGGAATTCCTGACAGTCAAAGGAAATAAAAATGGTTTCCACAAGTGTGTAGCGTTTAGGCCATTATTTCCCCTACGAATATGCACTTGATCCAAACCATTGTGATATTATGATAGTAGTATAGTAAAGTATATAGTAGTATACTTTTTACTCATTCAGTCTAAGTAAAATAAACTCAGAAGCCATTCAAAAAAAGCCATTAAGTGTGAATGTATTTCCTTCATTGGTTGGGAAATTGGGTAAAAAGAAATGTAAGCATTCAAACTAAGCAGTTTGCCTATAACATGTTTAGGGTGAGATCTCTTTTATTATTAATTAAGTAAGTACTGGTACTATTACAGGTAAAAACTACATTTGACAGGTATTTTTCTTAATGACCTCACTGGCAGTAATCGTTATATTTGACGGATCTTTATAGCTGCTGTAAAAAGAAGATGTAATATCAGTATCAGCTAGAATGGCTAACGGTGACACTACGTTATCACAAGCTGTTAAGATGAGTGAGTCGTGCTGAAAGTTATAAGCAGTTTTATAACTGAGAAGATGACAAATGTTTACTGTATAAGAGCAGCTGCTCCCGACAACAAATGCCTGTACCCTGCAGTGAAACCGTCAAAGTACAGCATTAAGCATGAACGGTGACTCAACGCGACCAGCTGTGGGGTTTATTTTGCAAAGGCTGGCTGTCTCGGAATGGTCGGCATCAGAGTTCAAAGAAAAGTAATAACAAGTAGTAAATTAAAAAATATTTTTTTATACTCAAATATTGTATATGAAGCGCTTATGAAGTATGTGACCTTCATAGGCGTCTGAATAATTGCTTCTCTTTGCTGCATGTTGCACATTTATGCTCCAGTTTCACTTTGAACCCAAAACATTTACATACAAAGTGCACGTGATGCGTCTCTGTTACACGTGCTGCACAATGATGCCCTACCACCTGTGATTGATGATGGCTATTATGTTTTTAATTCCTCAGGGTTCACTACATTTCCCATGGTTCCAAAGTCCTGGAAATCTCAATAGCTGACCTGTGTCTGCAGGGAATACTTGTAAGATATAGAGATGGCAATACACACGGACATACACACATAACTTGCACAAACAGCATTTTGCTCCTCTTTCCTCTATCTAACCACAAAATCCATTAGCACAAACATTTAAACTACCAAGCACTCAAAGCATTTCCAGAAACCCATTACTATTTTTCAAGAACAAAAATGTCATTGCATGTCCTTGCAACCACTCAGTGTTTTATTCCTCTCTGCTGTCTGCCCTTCGATCAGTGCTAATTACTCTAAATGAGTTTTAACTGGGGATGCTGAAGCCGGCCTGATGTTAGAGATTTAGAGTCAATAGGCATGTAATGGCACTCTGTCTTTGTCCGTCATTAATCAAGGTTATGTATGGAGTCGAGGACTGGAGGAATCGGAAAACATGTGTCAATTACCACTAAACAAGAGGACAGGGGTGTCGATGAGGTTTAGAAACAATGCTAGTCTTTGCTTGAATTTCACAGAGAACATTAGAGAGCAGACACGAGTGGCAGACTAATTAAAACAGTGATAGAAAAGAAAGCAGTCATCATATGCTTTTAATCTCATCTACATTAATAATGTTGTCAGATAAAGTAGTTTTAACCTTTCTCTTTCTTCTTTGGCCAAAAGCCTTTTTTTGGGGCCTGTTCCAAGAACTCTCAGTGGACCCTATTTCAACGATCTAAGCGCGTGGCGTGAAGCGCCTGGCGCAGATGCGTTTAGGGCATGTACAAATCTACTTTTGCTAATTTAAACGGCGGGAAAAAAAGGTCTGTGCACCAAGCGCATGGTTCAAAAGGGTTGTACTTAGTGTCTTAATTAATCATAGGTGTGTTTTAGGCGTAACATGCAATAAACCAATCAGAGTGTCATCTCCCATTCCCTTTAGAAGCAAGGCGCGTTTGTACCTTGGCGCATTGCTATTATGATGGCGGATTTGCTGAGCAGGAAGGAGAGATTTTCAGGAGAAGAAACCGATCTGCTTGTGCGTGAAGTGAAAGCCTGCGAGCAGATCATATATGGTACTATGTGGTACTGTGCCACCAAAATTATTTCACATTGTAATATTTTTATTTGTATTGTTTTTTTCATGTTTGTGTGCTGCTGCGTGTCCCTGTGTAACAACCATAGTGTGCACGCGCTGTGCACGAGCCTAAAATATTTGCGCTGTTAAAATAACAATGAAATGCTGCGTTATTGGTCAATGGTGCGATCACTTTGCACTGCTTCAAGATAGCAATACACGAGGCGCTGGGATAGCTCAGTTGGTAGAGCGGGCGTCCATATATAGAGGTTTACTCCTCAACGCAGCAGGTGCGAGTCCGACCTGCGGCCCATTGCTGCATGTCATTCCCCCCTCTCTCTCCCCTTTCATGTCTTCAGCTGAGCTGTCAATAAAGGCCTAACAAATTCCCAAAAAGTAATCTTAAAAAAATAAAAATAAAAAAATAGATAGCAATACGCCAAGAATGCACCTGGACGCACCTCCCTGTAAGACCAGCACGGCCATGGGCGCACAGATGGGCGCAGGTGCATTTTCTATTTAAACGACGTGGGCGTTAGACGGGAAATCGACAACTGCGTCGGTCTTAATCTAGCAGAGACACTTGCGTCGGGCTTTGCACTGCGCTGCGCCGGGTGCAAGATAGGGCCCTCAGAGTTTTTCCCACCAGGCTCCAGCACCTACGAATCTCCTCAGTGGGAGAGGCAACATCAGATTAAGATCACACCACTCATAGATAAAATACTGAACAGGACAGACAGCAAAAGCAATTTAATTTAGATTGGTCCTTTCAAAAGTTTTATTAAAATACCCCTCGGCCACATAAACCTTTTATGGAAGGTCAATTTGATCTGCAGAAGGAAATGCAAAAGCTCTTTCCCAAATGATGGAATGGAGCGCTGTACTGCCAAGTCTAACTCATTAGCTAAAGGTTGGTCTTCTCACAACATCCATGATGCCTTCTGAAATGTTTGGAAAATATATTTTCATATAACTATTTGTCTATGAAAGTCTGACTCAGCATGTATGCTCTTTCTCAGCAAAGCCTTGTTTTCGGTTTAGTTGCGCATGTTCAAACTTACTACATATTCAGAGAAAAGTCTAAACAACAAAACAAGCATGCAGAAGTCGGTGTCCTCACTCTATTCAGCATCATTTTCAAACTATTGCCCCTTCTACTACGCTGAAGTACTGCAATAATAATGCTGCCAACATGGAAAAAACACAGCGGGGCCTGGCTGGTTTATTCAGGACTTGCAATCACTATTCTGACCAACAGACCAAAGCTTAAACATATTCAGTATAGCATCATGCAAGACAAAGAAATGCATTAAATCATGACATTTGAGGAGCTGGAACCACCATAGGTTTGTCACTTTTGCTTACAAATGACTAAAATAATCATTGAATTATTAAAATAGACATCAACTTCGATTAATTCACCCAACATTGCAGCTCTGGCGTTGACTAAACACTGATGGCAAATCTGTACTTAATTACTATCATTTCAACAACTATTATTTTACTTAATTATTACATTGTACACCCCGAAATAAATACGATTGCACATTTTGATTTGTTTATTTAAAAAGGGACAATGCACATAAATTGACATTTTTTGTTTACACTCAAAACGTGAGTTAGCAAAAAAGCTAATTTTCATCTGTAGTCCCTTGTCACATGCTGCATATGCATCCTCTAACTGAACGGGAGACATTATGCCCTGACATAGAGTTACATTTTAATCTCCTTTAAGTCTGGCCTTCTAATTTACATTGTCTATTACCATGCCACTAACGACTTTGACCTTCTTCACTGTTAAACACCAAGCCAGCAAAAGAGAAGGAGTGTGGGCGATGAAGGAATGACGTGGTGAGGGGTGAAAAAAGGGAGTGAGAGAGAGAAGGACAGGATGACAAAGAGAAGAAAAGAGAAGATTTTAAGGGCCCTGGCATTCACTAAAGTCATAAATCTGTGGTTTATGGTGAAATGATGGCAGATAATGTAAGTAAAGGTCAGCGCAGCATGTCAGCCAACAATAGATCAAGGGGACTGATGGTTGTGGTCACACACTGCTTGAGTTGAATCCTGTACACTTTATTCTTTCATACAGTTTGTTCCTTTTTTGTCTGTCTTTCAAACCTTCAAATCACAGCCACCTGTGAAGTAAGCCGCAGTGATACTGACTGGATAAATTGTTATCGATAGGCACTAGACAGAATGTGTCAACATTGTGTTTCACATGTAATATCCCCACTAGCCTGGGCAGGAATATCTCATAAATTTGCTTTTCAATTGGCTTTGTATTCATGTAAAGACAAGTGATGATTGGATAATAATCAGTAATTACAGACCTTGACTTGACGTGTTTGTGTTTCATCTGAACTGCCATACAATGTAAATTGTCATTCCATGTGGCGTATCCAAAATATAAATTGATTGTCACACTTTTCTGCATCTTTTAAAACACAACACCAACTCTTTTATTTCACATATCCTTCAGATGTCACAACATAATTCAAGGATGCACAATGTGTCCCCACAAGTTTTTATTTGCTTTGCTCCAATAAATAATATTCAAGATTCAAATAAACTGATGTCCAGCAATATGACAGGGCTTCAGCTACTGGTGCAACATCTTGCGGAATTTGTCGGATTTCACCTCTGATTTAAGTCGCCCAAGTTCAGCAGTTGAACAAAGCTGTCGACCTCTCAACTATCTTAGGTTGGCCTATTTTGGATAAATTAAGACTACTGTCAAAACTATTAAAACAAATGTGGCTTACATAGCTTCAGTCTTTTCAGACTGGTTCAAGTTCATTTTCTCTGGTGCATTCAGTTAAACATGATGCATTTTTGAGTACAATACAGCCGTTTTTCACAGCAGACATTTTGACATGTAATAGTAGGGAAAGCACAGGTGAAAATGATAACATTAACGCTGGCTCAGTTCCATTAAGTGTCCCAGTAAGGTATTCCAGTGAGCCAGCATGTACCATGCTAGGATGTCCTCTAAGTCAAGTACAAATATCTGCCGTGACAAAGGTATATTGACTCCGCAGGACCAATGACATCATGAGACACTTTCAACTTGATTTCACTTGTCAGGGATTTCTTTCCTTAACATGCAAGCCGGCAGAAACTCCTGTAGCATAAACTGGGCTAACTTAACACTTAAAGGCTAACTACCTCTATACACATAATTGCAGAAACTAGCTAGCCTAGCAACCTTAAGGCAAATATCCTTTATACTAAAGAGCGCATTTCAAGCATCGCCAATGGTATGAAACGGTACACACTTCTTGTCTCCTAAAGAGGCGTGGCCTCATTTGAACGTGTAGTGAAAGTCATGTAGATGAATGAAAAGTTATATTTGGAATAATTTATGAATATGTTCTTTTGCTAACGTTAGATATTTACAAAGCTAAAAGACATATTTAGCATCACAGAGATTAGTTTTGTTAGGACTTTCACAAACGTTAGCTGACGTTAGCTTCTCTGTGCTGCCAGATCTCGCGAGACAGAAACAGGTCTCAAACAAAGTTACTTTTCTCCTGATGTGTCCGTCTGAAAAGAATAGTGTCAGAATGTTCTGGAGATATGTGACTTGTGAGAAATGGGTCCAATATCTACTTTGGTGATTATGTTATGGGGCGAAAGGATCGCTCATAATCTGTGTTCACGTTCACTTCTCCCATTGGAATCAATACACTCGGACCTGCCGCTAGTCTCCTAAAGAGGCGTGGCAGTGGTGGAGCCCACGTGACACAGATACAGGAAGCTAGCTCAAGTCAGGGCGTCTTGGTTCTAAACTGTCTCTGCTTAAGGCTACAATAACCCATAATAAAACACTCAGTCGAAGACAGTGTTTTAAAATGATTACAACTAGGAGAGCCACTATCCAAACAGAGTTTAATGGAGGTTGTGTGGTTACTAATTACTTTATATTAATATATATATCCTCTGGAAGCCCATATGGTTCTTCCTGGGCATGGATAGTAGCAGAGGTCCTCATACAGTACAGAGTGAAGTGGAGATTGACTGCAGATTTACTATACTACTCATTGGAACATTCACTACCTTTTAACACGGGCATAACTCAGGGATAGCAAAGTCAAATCAGAATTTTAGCCCCAACACACACAATCCAATATTACCAGAGCAAAGTGCAAGGGTGTAAAACTTCTCTCATTATCCATTCACAGGCCTGTCTTATCATGTATAACCAGACAAGCTGCTTGTTGACTCAACCTTGCCTTCCTCAGAGGGAACATTTTGAAGGGAAAATTATCATTTTGATGGGAATGATGTCTCGGTATGTTACTGAAGCCACTCTGTCGTCTCCAGCTGATAAAAAAAACAACAACTTTAAAACAGTCAGATGCCATCTCTCCTGAGATCGAATTGGGATGCGGCGATAAAAAACATGAAACATTTGTGTTCAATTATTTATTTATTGAAAAAAAGCAAATCCCAAAGTGCTGATTGAAATTATGGATTTTACTTTTAAACTCAAATAACATTGTTAATGGTAAATACTGGTCTTTAGAAACACTGAAAAAAGAAAATGTCCTTGCTCAAAACTTGTTTTCCATCTAAATAATGGTGGTGCATGTCTATGTGTGCTTCGAAAATTTACAATTTGCTTTGGTCTACCATCATGTGTGGAGGTCCTACAGTCATCAGAACATTTTTTTAACTTACACTATTGATTGTCATTGGTTTTCTTTTTAAAAGTTGGTTAATCACAGTTCTCAAACAGCAATAACTGTATACCGTAATGATACTTCTGTTTGATGGCCACATTTGAGATTGTGCTGACATTTCAAAAATCGTGGAAAACTAATTGGCAATCATTCTCTCTGATAATGGGCACTCAGAATGTTATCGATTAGACTCAAAAGAGAGACAGTATATTGATTTTGTTATCTGCTGATGGGGAGTGCCAACATTATTTTTGTGTGTCGCCACCAACATGAACACTTCAGACTATCCATTACTGTTTTTTCTTCTTCTCTGCTTTCATTCTTTTCTTACTGCCTTTAAGCTCATATCACAGTCTCTTATACCCTCTGAATTCCCCTCAGCTTTGCCTGTCCTATTGTGCTCCTCTGCTTACTTCTGCTCTATATGCGTTTTGTGTGTGTGTGTGTGTGTGTGTGTGTGTGTGTGTGTGTGTGTGTGTGTGTGTGTGTGTGTGTGTGTGTGTGTGTGTACACACATATTTCCATAGTCTGAATATAGCTGCAGGCTTGTGTGTGTCATACAACATGTGTGTAGAGTATATCTGGTAGGTATTTGTGGGTGGAAGTACGAGGAGATGCTGTACCTGTGCTACTGTGTAAGTCTTTGTGAGTGCATGCTTGTGCATTAACATCTGTACCAGCACGTGATACTGTATGTGTGTCATTGCACATACCAGCTGGGTATATACTGAACCTCTGTGTCTTTGTGCTCAAATGCACACACGCACACACACACACACACACACACACACACTATCTGGCATCAGTCTCTGTGTTGGAATCTCCCAGAGAGTATCTTCCCTGAGGTGTCACAGTATCATGATAAATGGGCTCGGCACACAACCACAACCACAATACCCCACAGCAATATATTTCCATAACTCTTTACTGCTTTGGAGAAATATATGCCATTTCTTGATAACACTGGGGCACCATTATAACACATTATAAGATAGACCTTTGGCTCCAAAGGCTTATAAAGATAATAATAATAATAACAACAATAATAATAATAATACATTTTATTTATATAGCGCTTTACATGGTATTCAAAGACACTTTACAATAAAACCAACACATAAAACAAGCATATTAAAAGCAATTAAAAACAATAAAATCAGTAACTATCAGGTGAGAAATGTAAGACTATTGTATGTAGAAAGCTAATCTGAAGAGGTGTGTTTTGATTAGTGTTTTGAATGTGTCCAGGTCAGTACAGTCACAGATGTGTATGGGTAGGGAGTTCCAGAGGGAGGGGGCTGCAATGGTGACAGCTTTGTCACCCCAGGTACGGTGCTTGGTCCTGAGTGGTGGGGAGAGGAGGTTTGCGTCAGAGGTTACAGGGGGGACTGTGGCGGTGGATCAGGTCTGTGAGGTTTGGAAGGAGCCTGGTTATGGAGGGCTTTGTGGGTGAGGAGGAGGACTTTAAACTGGATACGTTGGGAAACAGGGAGCCAGTGGAGGTTCTGAAGGACGGGAGTTATGTGATCACGGGAACGGTTGTGTGGGTGAGGAGACAGCAGAGTTGTGGATGTACTGGAATGTATTTAAGGCTTTTGCAGGTGAACCATAGAGGATGCTGTTGCAGTAGTCAATTCTGGAAGTGATGAAGGCGTGAATCAAAGTTTCTGCAGCAGAGAAGGTGAGTGATGGGCGGAGACAGGCAATGCTTTTTAGGTGAAAGAAGGCAGTTCTGGTTATTTGGTTGATGTGGTTTTCAAAAGTGAGGTTGCTGTCGAAGATGACTCCCAGGTTACGGATGTGTGGGGATGGAGACAGGGTTGAGTTGTTGACAGTGAGACCAGTTATGGGTGTTGGGAGGGATTTCGGGCTTATGAGAATCAAGTCGGATTTAGTGTAGTTGAGTTGGAGGAAGTTGGTATGCATCCAGCTTTGAATATCGGTGAGGCAGTTGGTCAGGGTGGGGGATGTAGTAAGAATTGTGAGGTGGCCAGAGTCAGAGGAGAGGAGGAGGTCATTGGTGACTTTGAGGAGGGCTGTTTCAGTGCTGTGTTGTGAGCGGATTCCAGATTGAAATGGTGGGTTTTAATTTGAGCAGCGACAACATGTTTCAGGATTTTTGATAGGAAGGGGAGGTTGGATATGGGTTGGAAGTTGGACATGGTGTCTGGGATAGACCAGGTTTCTTGAGGATGGGGGTGACTGATGCAAGCTTGAGTGTTGTGGGGACTGATCCGGACCTGAGAGAGGAACTGATGATTGTTGTGATGAGCGGGGCGATGGATGTAGACAGGTCTTAATGAATGATGGGATGGGATCAAGGCTGTAGGTGGAGCTGTTCATACCTGTGGTGAACTGTGAAAGCTTTCGTCCGTTCAGATTCAGTGTCATTATGCCCAATGTGGACTAGGACCCGGTTTATGGAGGAAGGAAGTGAGTGCAGCAGCCTGGGTAGTTTGTTAAGCAACATCGGGACTGTGGCTCCAGGAAAACAGCGTGTGGTGGCATTAAAGTAATGGATGTTCCTAATGATGCTATCGCCCACTATCAAGGTGGTGGGTGTGAAAAGGGGGCGAGGAGAGGTAGTACGAGAAGGCTCACTGCTGGGGGGAGCACGGATGGCACTGCGTGTGGGTGGGTGTGTCGAGCCAGCGGCATCAGGGCTGGGTGGGGTCCCTGCCAGGACCGGGCGAGGGAGTCCACCGTAGCACAGACGGTCAAGGTGCGGGAAGAAGGCCGGTGAGTTGGTCCTCCAGTGGGATCATTTTTTAGAGAGGGGTAAGCAGCGTACAAACAAATTGTCAACGCATGTCAATGCATGCACAGTTGAATGGACTGTCTCCATGACTAAGTTTGGAACTGGCTTTTGCATGTATCAAAAAGCAGCTGCTATTTAAGGAGTTACTAAAGAAAAGTGTCATATTTACAACATATACAGTATTCATCACATTAGCAATACCAGTGTATTGCAAGCCTGGTGGCCCACCGGGCCTAAGTTGCCCCCCGCCAGGGGCTCGGTTGGAAACTTAGACGTAGACATATTTTCAAATCTCCAGATAGCTTTTAGCACTGACTTAATGTAGGGCCCTATCGATTCGGTATTTAGCTTTTTTAAATTCTCAATTTCGCGATTCCGTCCATGATTCACAGTTATCACAGAAACCATGGGGCCCTACCTTACAGTAATGCTGCCATCAGTCTGTGACTGGCCAAAGCCGGGCCTTCGTAAAAACAAAAAAAAAACACTTGTCACCTGGCTTAACAACGTTTCTGGAGGAAACCCTGAAGACACATTTCTGCATATACTTTGAGTGTATAATTGTGAATCAGACTTGTGTCCAGAAGATACACATTATCCATTATTCATGAATGTAATTAGATTATGTTCAGCAGTGGTGTGAAGCTCTGTACTTTAAATCTTATAGTGTCGGCTGCAGAAAGAAATTACAGTCACAAACTATGTGTGCTGTGTGCTGATTTCCTAACCTGACTGCCAAACCACTCAGCTGACTGTTCAGGTGACTGCATCTGCCAAAACTTCCACAACTGTTTGATATTGGGGTCTATATTTACTGTATTTAAAAATCTACTAACCTAGCATGCTTTGGGCTACATTTGCACTTATTCACAATATGCCATGACTCCATCGGATTTCTGCTTCTCTGACATCTTTCTTCAAGCCAAACAAAAGAAATACTAAAAGAACAGTAGGAATAGTACAGTACAATATCTTACAATTTGTTCTAAAGGACAGTCCACGTATCAAAGCCCATGGGACAGACATCATACTGTTCCTTCAACTGAATTACCAGACAACCGTAACATAACATTAAAACAATTAAACCAGGGTATTTACTCTAGTGGATTGCCACATTTCAAGTCTCAGCTTGTTGATTTTCAGGCTGTGCTGAAATGATTTGGGGCAAAATTGTGTTTATCTACGTTTATGTATCCTCTGCCACAGTATATGATTTGAACCTCTATGGCAACCTTCAAACAGTGCCTCTGTCAGATCAGCTTGTGTTTGTGTCAGCATCTTGGTAATGTGAAACATTTACTCAGTCTCCTTGAATGTCATTTGCATGTTATTTATGTTCATCCTTTTCTCTGTCCCTGTCTCTGCTTATCTCTGTCTGTTTACAGTACTGCAGTGGTCATTTACAAGGCCAAGCATCAGCACATAATAAGGTATTTCACAGAGGTAACACACTACTCTTGATAAAGGAAAAATAAAACACCTTCACTTGATAGGTCATTTCATCCTCATTTCATCCTCCTTCGTAAAAAATAAAACTGAGTCCCTTGATAGTGTTGATTACTTCATATTTCTTTATCTTGGCTGCATTAGCAAAACAGCAGCAGCAGCTGTAATCAATTGGCAGGTTGATGAAAATGTATAATGAGGGCACAGAGAAAGATGGTTAGCGGATGCAACCTCATTACCTCACAGCTTATGTTGATCTGCCAAGGTGGAACTGCCAAGTTTAGTGGGTTTTTATCTAGGAAAGGTTGACTAATCTCACTTTTTCACGCTCTACATCTGTACTTGAAATAAACTCATTAAGTTGTGCACATTCATACGTGGGAGCTGTGCAGTCCGGACACCCCAACTGTGCTTTGACAGTTGGGGTGTCCGGACTGCACTAATGTTCACTTCCAAATTTTCAAAGCTCACATCTCACCACGCTCCACTCCACAACAACAACAACAACTCAAAACATGCAAATACACATTTTGTATTTCTGTTTTAGAGGAGGGGAAATCGGCATCCCGTTCTGTTTACTCATCATCTCAGTACATTTTATATACAGCTTGAATCCACGACGTGTGCAAAGTAAATGTCCAGGTGACTGAAATTAATTCACATTACTGTGCTTACATTAAAACACAAACTACCTATTTTCCAGTGAGTTGTAAATAAAAGTAAAACCGTCAGAATACTCGTCTTGCAGTGATCAATGCTGGTACCAGTCAATGTTGTCAATGTCAAACAGTTGTTCTTTTTCCATCCCTTGTACAAAATCAATAGGAAATAGACAGCATATTTGATCATGCTCCACTTCATCCATAACTGCCTAGGAGAGCATTTATTTAAGCACAATAATACTCCGCCCTTATACTAATATTGGACATGGTGATTAATCTGCTCCAAATCCCCCTTAACATGCCTCAATCGATAAAGGATTGACGTTCTAAGAAGGTACAATATTGCCGGAGCACTTAAGGGATGAACACATTTTTTGCATTAACTATGAGATTCAGGTTCAGTTTCATGTTTTGTCATAGTCACATATATCACGGCTAGCTACATTTCTCTTTCAGCAAAGTATACAACAATATGGCTACATCAAATAAATGGCAGACACTAAATAACTACTAAGAGCACGGATATAATTGCAAAGACACAAAGCACGAAGTGTACAAATAAAGTACGGAATTACTTGATATTTTGTTTAACTGTTTTGCCTTTAATGGCATTAATTGTATTATACCTGCCTCCTAAACAAAATAAAAAAAAGCTTTTCAAAATAACTCATTATGCAAAAGCTATGAAGAAGTTTCACGGTAATTGTTATGAAAAACTATGCGAATAATATAGATGATTGCTCACATTAATTTGTTTACAAGAACATCCCCAACAGATCACGGCATGCAAATCATTTAACTCTACTTTTGAGTTAGATTAGGAAACACGTCAGTAAAACTCTCCCAACAGGAGCACAGACCTTTGCCAAGACCCAAAGATCTCCCAAAGTCGGGCGCCTGGGTAGCTCACCTTGTAGAGTTTTGAGGTACTTGTATACTTTAGTATCTCCATCGTATGCCACGTTTTTACTTCTACTCTTCTTAATTTTAGGGGGAAATATTGAACTTTTTACACTGCTATTTTTCTTTTTTAGAGGCTATAGCTAATAGTTACTTTCACATTCAAAACCTGTGATCAATTAGTACTTTTGCTTTTATCACTTTAATTCCTTTTTGTTGCCAATACTTATGTACTTTTACTTTTGAATGCAGACTTACTTCAAATATATTTTATTTTTTATATTTTAACAGTGTGTAGATCAAATAAATGATCGAAATACTTCTACTGGTACTGGGATAAACACTGGTAAAGAGCAGACAAAGTTTGGCCAAAATCAAAAAGGTGTCATAAACACAAGGACAATGTATACTGTATGTATAGCAAATATTGTGTTTAGAAGCCTTAAGGTGAAGTGTCCATTTGAATTTAAAGTGGACCATTTTTTGGCAGCATGGATATAGACACCCAATTTTGTGTAAGTGTGAGTCGCAGTCAGCTAAAGTTTGGTTTGGTGGTTTCCTTCATTTTGAATGTTCTCACCATATTTCACAAATGTCCACCCATTATGTTGACTAGGGACTAAGGACAGCCCCCTCGGATTTCCTCTCACTTGAGGAGCAGCTGCTCTAATGACATACCAGTCTTCAAACCATGAATACATGGACTGTAAAATTGAAGAGAGTGCCGACACATTTATTTCCCCCGTTTTCTTCTTCAGGCTTCAAGCGTCTGTGTCCCCCTGTAGTTAATTGCAGTTCTAAGCCGACGCGATGCCCTCCCTGTCTATTACGTCGCGCCTGGCTATGTCTGAATTGTCTGTGTTGATGTGAGTCACTCTAGGAGAGAAATTCAATTACCTCCCCTCTCTACCCAGTCATGGCCTGCCCAGCCAAGCTGAAGTATGACTGATATCTGAAGGGGAGAGAGAGAGAGAGAGAGAGAGAGAGAGAGAGAGTGAGAGAGAGAGAGAGAGAGAGAGAGAGAGAGAATATATTGAATAAGTGTGTATTTGAGAAAAAGAGAGAGAGAGCTAAATAATGTAGAGGACTGGTGGAGGCAGTAAGATGGAGAGATCGCTTGAAAAAAGTGGGAGACGGAGATGAATGGAGAGAAACAGAAGATGCGGAATATATAGATGCATTCCCATGAAAACATAATCTGACATTCACCATCCAAGCAATTTGTCCTTGATGGAGGTCTGAACGATATGGGTGTCGTATCCCGGAAACACGATTATTGGAAGCTTTTTTTTTATGAGATATCAAATAAAATTCCAAACAAATGGATCTCCTTGTCGTGCTCTGGGCTCAGGCCTCCTAAATAATTCTCATCTGGTAGCATGTAAATCTTTTTTTATTTATTGGATTTTACACAATATTTTATTACTAATTTTAATAGTCTCAATATCCACACCAATTTGTTTACATAATTTATAACATATGCCAAATTATGCTTGACTCAATAATCTCACTGCCCCTGCCCCCCCCAAAAGGTAAAATGTTGTATTCAGAGTACTGAAATAAAGGAAAAGGTATGCATCTTTTTCTTATATGCTCATTTTATTTAAATACCGAGAAAAGGTAAAAGAAATGCCATGAAAACACACATACATTACATAAGCAAGAACAGGATGGACTAGCATGGTAATAAAAGGACATATGAAATATACACCATACACATACTTTATGTAAACATACGAAATGTATAGTAACCTCACATGAAACAGTCAGCAGTGGAGACTTAACAGTACAAAGGTGCTGCACAAGCTAGTACCCCCACTGCTGTATTTTCAAATGTAGAGTGAGAGTATGGCCAAAAGGTCTTGACCTCATTTTTTATGAAGATGTTCAAGAGGAACAAGATAACATTAAAGTAGAGGACAAAGAGACACCTGAAGATAAAGATGATGAAAAGTACAACCCAGAGCACAGTGAGTCTTCTTCAGTTAATGCAGACATCCCTGAAGACTATCCGGGTGAAAAGGGGACATTTATGAAAAGATAACCTGGTCCTCTTCACAGTGTGGCAGTCAGGACTGGATGACAGCACACAGTGAGATCAAGACGACCTCAGGCCTATTAGATTGACAGTTTCCATTGGTCAGGACATCGTCTTAGTTTTTCATCCTTTGAGCACAGCAATGTAGGTCCACTCAAAGAATGAGAGCAGAATGCTGATACACCTCCACATGATCAGTGTTTTGAATAAAGAATTCTCATGGTGTTGACTAAACGCAGCACCCACGCCATTGTGTTGTCAAATGGTAAATATTACTGTAGGAGCCATTCATTAACTATTGCTTTTGTTTCATAATTTATTAATAATGTGTGCCCTATGCTTCCTCAGTTATGCCCTCTGCAGGTCAAAGGGGCCATTTAATAGGAAGGTGACGAGGGTGGAGGTGTGGCTGACTGGGAGCACACAGCTTTTTGACCTTGCTACCAAACTGCTGCATGAACTGCTGCTCCTTTAGTTAACATTTACAATCTGCCTTATAATTTATTTAACAGATAAAAGGATCTGTACCATTTATTGTGTTAAAATAAAAGACCATCTATTTTTCCAACTTCACTCTCCCGGATATTTTTTGGAACAAACAAGCGTCAAAGATTCCCCCAGCCAACACCAAAGTGACAAAGAACAGAATCAAGACAAAATAGTCACTACAATTACTTTATTTCTTCATCAGCCCCTGTATGCCCCTTGTGTAATAAAAAGTCCAGCAAATGTTAGACCACTCACAGTAGCAGAGAAGGATAAATGACCCAGGCTCAATGATAGCCTGACATTGCCAGACCAAATCACAAATGCAAATTAGTCAGAAACCTCTCAGTTCATTTTTCGATTCGACAAAATGCCTCTGGACGTCATTGGATAGACCTAAAACCAGTTAAAGCAACAAAACACGTGACGTAGAGAGATGGACACATGTAAACAAACCACAGCGCGCTGAGATGAGCTGTGATGGTTCAGCATCAGTATGTCTGTGCACGAGTGTTGCTGTTTTTGCCATTCGACATTGAAGATAAAAGGTGTTATCACAAATGCGATTGCGGAATTAACAAAGTTGTCCATCAGCTGCAGCCATCTTGGTTGTGTTTGAAAATGTCTCAACGGCGCTCTTCTTTACAGTCACTGTTTCAATCCTCACCCATAATAGATAGAACGGTTGTGATTGGCCCATCAGATCTCAAGTTGCATGAAATCTGTCCAAAAGGTGAGGGGGACCAGAGTCACCAGACGCATCTGCCAGAGCAAATAAAACATGATCTCATAAGCTAAATGAGGCCACATACAACAAATACTACTGTATACTGAGGAGTTGCTAAGTCAACTATCTATAGGACATTAGGATCTTAACTGTAGCAGTGAGCATTACACATAGGGAACTTTTATGTTTTGCAGTTATTTGATGTACAGCAAATTGCCATTTCTGTAAGACCTCTTTATTTTCTAAAGCATTGATGAGTAGTAAAGGTAGGATGGAAAGTGTACATGTTGTGCATCAAAAGTCAAATTAGGTGGTGGTACTATAATTAATCTGGTGCTCCTGAAATTTGTAGGAGTGGATTCAGTGGAGTTTACAGACTCACATCAGGATAAAAAGACAAAGAAAACTCCCTGAATACCTGAGCACATTAGGTAAATAACATGAGAAACCTCAGGAGAGGCAATTCAAAGAGAGATCTATACATAGGAAAGGCCAATATTGATATACAAGTCAGAAAATATGGGGCCAGTAATATGTTTTTGATTGTTTACTCTCTACCCACGCACATTGGATTTGAAATGAAAAACTGGCTATGAGTTTAAAGTGCTGACTTCCAACTCTAAGGGTGTTGGAGACTGTTCACATCTATATTGGGTGAGCAACGTAGGACGCTGCTTTTATACACATCCCCTTAAATTTGGACGCTGCAGCATAGCATTCCAAACAAACCAAGCAATGGTTGATTTACTGATGAACAGCTGAATATTCTTTTGAAATGTGGGACCAAAGACCAATTACAGCCCAGTGCGTGGCGCATTTGTATAGTCAAAGGGCTGTGTTGATGATTCGGTGAAGAATACAACATCTACTGAACATTTGATGCCTGTACCAAAGACCTGTTGAACGTTGCCAGCCCAGTGCGTGAAAGCAACAATGCATAGTTTCCTCAGTCTGGTAAGGTGCTAATCTGTACATCTAGAGCTCAAATTGTGGTCAACTTGACACACACTTTGGTGATAAAGTTTAGATAAGGTCATATTGACAAGAGGGAGAGAAGCCATTACTGGACAAAACACAACTGTTACATCCCCTGTGGCTGCCAAAGGGATGTCGCTTGATAGTTTTCCTCATATTTCATAGCTCTTTAGCCGTGAATTTAGATAATCAAAATGGCCAACTGCCAGAAAGCTTGTCTTGGAGCAGCCTGCCTTCTGCCGTGGCAATTTTAATCATGAGCATTCCCACTAAGTGCTTTTTGCTGTATGACAAGGCTAAGCTGAGGTCCATTTTCACCCTGCTGGGAGAACAGTTACTGGAATCAAAGCTAGATCACAGTTGTCACAATGCCATTTCACTGTGTACTATTACCATTGCAATGCCACAAGCTCCAGCAATCACCTCTCTGTCAATGATAGGGGACAGCAGAAGGCTCAGAGTCAACACAATTAAGTAATCCATTTAAGTGGAACAATGGAAAACTTGGCCCAGGTATGTTTTTATTTTCCTTTAATTACAATAAAATATATATATAAATACATTTTCGGAAAAATCATCTGTTACATACTGTAAAAGGGATTCATGTTTTTCTGATTCTGGTGGGATGGGATGGTTCCACATCTTACCCCATTCAAATCAACATATTTATGCTTTCAGATGCGTAACAGCCAAAGCCTTTCACTCAATAGTCTAAGAGCGTCTGTTCTGCCCGTAATACATTTCATTATCATGGAAAATCCACCAGGGATATGAGTTGATATTATTACAAGCAAGCTGTGCACATCTGATTGTTGCCATTGTGAATGTGCAAAGAATCCAATCATTTCTGATATGTCCACTGTTTGCTGTAATTAAAGGAACAGATACATATTCCTTTGAATACAACCTCCCAGTATGAGTGTATGAGTATGAGTTATAAACTGTACTTCAGTAATTGTTGGTTATATCAGAGACTAAAAGATCCTCTATATTTCGCTATATTCAGTCCCACACAAGTATTGTCACTATGATGAAAATAAAATTGAGCACTTGTCTCGTGTGCATTAGCATGCATTGTGACCCGGCAATAAACCTCAGAGAATATGTCTTGCTGGATTATTAAAGTCTAGTTCTGTCTATATTGATTGGTGCTGATGCCCTTGAGGGAGTCAGGCTGTTTAGTAGTGTGACGGGCACAGTGAGTCATAAACACAGCGACAGGATGTCAATGAGCCATAAACACTTCTATAACAACTCTCTCTCCCTGGTGCTGCCAAATTTGTTTCACATCCTATAAACATGGAGGTGATATGACTATATGCATGTCTGTTTCCATCATCTGCATATAAAACTACAATAGATGAAAAACAGGAAAAAATTGTATCAACGTGGCACAACTCAGCACACAATTTATACAATACAAAATATGCGGAGGACCACTGGTTCAGAAAAATTTAGAAAATTGAATAAAATTAAGCAGTATTACAGGGCCGTATAACTTCAGATATTATGAAAGACAAAGCAGAACGACACAACAAGACAGAACCATTCATATAATATGTATGGGGATAGGAAGTGGATACAACACTACATGCATAGAGTGAATTAGCTTGTTTGTGTCAAGAGAAGACAATAGGAAGAAAGAAAATTGTATTGTTATGACACAAAGTCTACTCTACAGTAGGGAGGCCGGATGCCACAGGACCTGAGTGAGAGCAACACTTGAGTAAAACTCATCCAAGTTAAGCACACATTTGTCCTGGCATAGTAAACACCACAGCTAGCGTGAGTAGCATCTTTTTAATCTCCTTGGTCTATTCCTACAACTGTTTCTGACAAAATGATCTTCGGTAGGGCCGTTTTGTTTTGGTCGTTTTGGTCTTAGTCGACTAAGATTTCTTTAGTCGATAAGTCATTTTTTATGCTTATTCATGCTTAATTACTCATTTCCAAGCAACTTATGAGAACATTTCTGGTGAACACAAGATTTGAAGTGGTGCTTTTGCAGGATTAATTTCAGAGAAACTCAGTTTTACAGATGGTTAATTAACTACATTTATATTGCGCTTTTCTAGTCTTAACCACCTCTCAAAGAGCACAGCTCTGTCGATTAAATCAACTAATCGATTAGTCGACTAGTTAGTTAGACTATTAGTGTTAGTCATATAAGAATTTCTTTAGTCGAGGACAGCCCTAATCTTCGGACTGGCAAAACAAACTAAGTGTATTTTCAGTGTAACCTCGTCAATCTGTAAGATAAAAGGAGCACATTGTGAGTGTAAGAACAGACACTGTTTACCACAAATTGCTGCCTTCAAAGAGACCATTTAAATCAACACCTCTTTAAATCTGTTTCAACACAAATAGAATATTATCTTCATAAGCGTACCTAATAAACTCACCTCTGGAGCACAGTTCAGCCAATTGTATTCATGAATATTAGTGCAGAAGCATCAACAAAATAGGTTCACACTAATCTGGATCAATGGAATTACATTTCCAGGATAATTGCCTGACATCTGGGGATTTGGGGACATAATTTCAAGTTGGAAAAAATAGTAATAAATTGCAATATATCGCAGAATATCACAATATGTTTAAAATTGCAGTCATATTGTATCATGACATAGGTATTGTGATAATAGGGCAGGGCCGCTGGTGATTCTCACCCCTATGCTTGATATTTAACAAAAAATAAGCACCAAAGTACTTTGATATGATTATGAATAACCCATATATCCACAGCTGGGGTTTTTGTGGATTTTAACCTCAGTTTTCTGCCACTTGGCTATCCCCGATTCCTTGTGCTCTGTATTATCTGTCAATGCCAACTCCACTGTTGACCTTGGGGGACCTATATCCAACTATGCCCTCCTGCATGACATTGATCTTGGCTCCTCCTTTACAGAACGTTTGCCAGCCATGAGTGTCACAAGTGAGGTGTAACTTGTTTATTGCCCACTCATGTGGATTTATCTAACTCACTGTAACTTGATGTACCTGAGCTCAGCCTGACTATCACTGACTAGCCCTCCCTTGGCTGTGTTGTGTTCGGTGGATTTGTGCTGCTGTTTATTGTCTTGGCACCCGATAAAAAAAATCAACATGTTATTTTAGCATCAGGCTTAGCCACCTTGTTCATCAAGTGCACCATTTCACATCCCGATTTAGCACTGCAAAATGCATTACAGCCATTCAGTTAATTTAAAATGAAAACCCATTAGTAGCATTTCAAGTCAGAAGAACAACAACCTACCTTGAGCATCTCTCTCACTAAGTGGCAAAGTCACAAGGCTACCAATGGCATTTACTGTACTGTATCCACTAAGAGAGGTCACCCATGAGCCACAAAACCACCACAACTGGACATGACAAGTAGAATCACACGCTGCAAAAACCCTGTTACGACCCTGATGGACCAGTAAGAGTCACTAATACATGGACAAAGATGGGAACCCTGGCTGGCTTCAAACGCGTCACCGCGGTCAGCTGTGTTTGCTGGACCTAGCCGGACGTAACATCCAGCAACGGTTTCCACAATTAACTCCAACATACATTACACAACAGTTATATGTCAAATACAGTTAACTTAAAATTAAAACCCATAACCTATTTTTGTAGGAAAAATGCACAGTATATTGAGTTAGTTGACGTTTTTACTCTTCAGTTGTGATTTGTTTGTTGTTGATTCTGTAAACAACTATAACATTGCGAATCGTTACTGTAATGTGGTATTGGTATGTTCCCTCCAAAGAAAGCAAAAAGCTTGGTGCCTCTATTAGTAAGGAGGCAGCCCCATGGAAATCCATACACAAAGAAGAATTAAAGAAGTTAACAAGGACAACAATCTGGAGGAGAAAACGCATAAACAACGAGAACAAATCAAACAGTGTGTCTTCATTTGTAACAACTGTGGAGTCAGAAGTGGTGCCAAACCTCATGCCGAGGGAGCTCCCATAAGGAGAAGGTCTTGGCAGACACAATATACTGGCAGAAGGTGTCCCAGACCTCGGTCTTGGTCCCTCTCTCCCTCATCTCACTGTCTCGACTTCTCTCTCCCCCCATCTTTTTATGTCTCAGGGACAAGCAGACCATAGACGAAAGACAACGTGTTATCTGCTCAGCAGTGTGCACAACTACTGGTGCGTCATGAATGAGTATTGTGTGGGTGAAGATGGATTTTCAAATGAATTGTTTATTTTTTTTTTAGAACCAGACAGACAAAAGGTTTAAAATAAAATCTGTGGAAAAGTAATGAAGAGCTTCGCTGTAACATCTCTTACCACAACCTGTGTTCTGCGGATTGTTTTACAATGATTAATCACAACTTCCACTTCTTTTTTCCAGCAAATTGGGATTTCTCTCCATAACCTTAGTTTGGTTTTAAATTGCAGAACAGCAGACAATTTGTTTGTATCCGATATTTCTTTGTTGTGTTTGGTAATAATTTTTTTAAAAGAATTAAATTCAAGACGATACAAAAATGACCCCAAAAAAAAAAGCACTTCGCCCTTACTAGAAACTGTCATCAAGTCAGCATCAGACAACACAGCAGCCTGACTGACCCTTGGCTAAGCAATCATTTTAAAATAGAAGGCCCGTAATGGGGTCTTAAATATGCACTTGATGGCTATAAACATGATGTCATGCTAAAAGACTAAAGCTACATGTACCTGGCAAAATGTCAACATACTCAGTTGATGAATCATGTTGTGAGGACATGGAAACAAAAAAAACAGCATTATTCTTGTATTGCAGAGTAGCTAGCCCTAGTGTCATAGCATAGTAAGAAAAATGTGAATGCTTTTATTCTAACATAACCTTGTTTAGATGCTAACCATAGAAAAACATACTTGAACAAGCAACAGAGGTTAGATCTGTGTTATATTGTTCGGTTTCAGTAGTTTTTAGAGAAAATGTTTTGAAGACTAGCTGATGAGTTTGGCACTATAAATTATAAAGTCTAAAAAGACTTTGGCTGGGCTGAAGTGTGTACACTTTCCCAAATGCAATAAAAAAGCAGGACAGGGCCGCTATCTTTTGCCTACATTTTGACAGAGTAGCATCCAGGACTGCTCCTGTGCAGTATGGAAATACAATGCCCTGAACTGGGCTTTCTTTAACTGTCCTTGTCCCACCACAGTGGCTGCATGTGAAAGGTGCTTGGACAACATTAAATAGGACACTGACAGAGACACAAAACAGAGCAAAGCAGAGAGAGAGACACAATGAGGCAAAAAGGTCGGACTCCAGCCAGAGCATCTGTGTCCACGGCTGGGTGTGATCACTGCATGTGACAGTGTATAAAAGAGAAGACAAACAAGAAGACAAACGGTAACTGTAATGACGCCATGACATATCGAAAGGCCAACCCTGCTGCTTCTTATGCAAACACTGCCTCAACACTCAGCTATCAATCTAACAGCATTATAACAGAAGGTATTTTATTTAATTCCTCAAAGGGCTGCACATACAGGTTTGTTAGCTCATCCTATGTCTGCAAGATTTAACAGAAAGGTTAAAAAACTATTTCCTGCCTCCAAGTGAAAATGGCCAGTAGCACATAGAGCCTAATATTGGAATTCAACACCTATTATTTATTCACACATTGTGGCTGCGAGGGTTTTAGTCTATTTATTTTCCTTTAAATCCGACTGTAGAGGTGACTCTTTCTTGTGAACTGAAATTTGAAAATATACTGCACTTTTGTTGGTGCTACTGTATTAGTATCGTATCTGTGATGTTGCATTGTATTGTTTGCATAATAATAAGGGGATTTACAGTAGGAACGGATGAAGGACTTATATCATAACTTTCTACTGGGATGATAAACAAACAGCAGATGCCTTGTTTCCCAATGAACCCTTGAAGCATGTGTTCTAGTGATTGTCTACATCATTTTAACAGACATCCTTTATATGGTAATAAGATTACATGCGTTTAACTAAATTAAAATGCTTTGCATCCGCATCAGTTAAATAGCTACCGTATGATTGTATCCAGCTAAGACGTAATCACCTAATTAATGTTAATTAAGCTGTTTTGCACAACTTGAACACAGGTAAGTTATTTATAAGCGACTAAATAATGACAATTCTGTACAAATGACTAACCTGACTGTTGAATGCTGTATTCATGGAAGGGAAAATAGATATTGGGTGAGTAGATAGATAAGACAGACAAATGGATACATTAAATTATAGATTATTTCCTTTCTTACTGTGTTTTTGTTTGTGTACATACATATTGTACACTCTGAGTTAGACTGATGTGTGTGCAAGTGTGTGTTTGTGAGTGTGTGTGCGTGTGTGAATAACAATGATACATTCATGTGGTGGGAGAAATTTGTTTTCCCTATGCGAGCGTTGCACTTGTCCTGAGTGGAAGGAAAACTGTTCCTCTTTAATGGATCCCTATAATGTTCCAGTTACAGTCATTAGGGACTCAGGCAGGCACCATATTTAGAGAAAATCTTTGAGTAATTAAAGGAACCGTTTGCCATTGTGAGAACGGGGCTGGCTATAATGGGAAGTTCTATTAATCTGTCACTGTGAAGCCTAATGGCTGACCACCACACTATCATTAGAAACTATGTGTGTGTGTGTGTGTGTGTGTGTGTGTGTGTGTGTGTGTGTGTGTGTGTGTGTGTGTGTGTGTGTGTGTGTGTGTGTGTGTGTGTGTATCTGCTAATCGTATAGTTAAATGGACTATGATGCATCTCAGACAAGTAATGGGAATACAAACCTTCTCTTCCTACTTCTCATTAACTATCTGTCCTTTTGTGTGCGTTTTTTTTTTAAATTTACGCACTTTACGTCTTTCTCTGAAGCTTACTGTTGCTCACCGCACCACTGTTATTCCTCATTTCTTCGTCCATCCGCTCCCATTTTAGGCTGTGACTCGTTTCTCTCACCCCTCTTTCGTTTTGTCTGTCACTTAGTATGGCTCTCTCTCTCCCCTCTTATCCCTTCTTCTATCCTCCCTCCATCGTTATCCTAATTGTTTCATCTTCCCTCCTCTGACTACATTCATTCAATTAGTCTTTGTCTCCATTGCGGTCAGCATTTTCTCTTTTCCTGTAGCCTCAACTCCCATTGCCCCGTCTCTTTTTTTAGTCCCTTTCTCCTCATTATTATCTCACAGCGACGCTCCTCTACCATATTTGCCAAGCATGGTGTTTTCATGCTCTGTTAGCATATGGTGAACTATCTTTACTATACGGAAGTCATCAGTATTTGTATCGCCCCTTCAGTCCTATAAGACTTTAATTGATGGTTTCTTATTATAAACTGCTGATGAAGGTGTTCAGAACAGAACAAAGGTCAGGTGTTAGATAGTTGTAACTCTTTTCTCTATAGGCATGTTGATGAGGAATATACTGTATATTTTCAACTACAGACTTTATCTAACCGTGACCAAGTCCTCTCAGTTACCTAAACATTACCATAACATTGTCATTCGTGCTCAAGTTGTCAAAA
The DNA here is from genome assembly GCA_023631565.1 of Gymnocephalus cernua. Lineage (NCBI taxonomy): Eukaryota > Metazoa > Chordata > Actinopteri > Perciformes > Percidae > Gymnocephalus > Gymnocephalus cernua. The sequence goes on from CM042425.1 coordinate 17,685,631, forward strand.
GCGGATTTTGCAGGAAAATAAAATATATGTTGATCGTGAATGTTTTTTGCGGATACTTTTGTGTTGAAAGTTGAAGTTCACCTGGACAAACTTAAATCTGTAAAAGTGATGTTCTAATCATAAGCTAAAACATTAAGTAAATATTCTTGCATAGAAAAAAGCTTTTAGAAAACTGACCTGCATCTGCGAAAAATCAAGTTAGGAGCCAAGAAAAGCTCAGGGAAAGTTGTTCCCATTAACATGACATTATGTTGACATTATACAGTACATTATCACTTTTATAGGTCAGGCTTTGTTTTTTTTTTCAGCCATTTTCATAAAAAAAGTGCCCCCACCCCCCCCCATAGTGTTTTGTATCATCCCACAGTGATCTTGTAAGATCTGGCTGAGCAGATGGCCTCTCCTCATGAAACTGATGACAGCACAGTAATCTGACTCAACAGAGAAAAGGCTGTCGGTTTAACAACAAACTCCATTCAAGTGGAATACCAACACAGGTGCACCGCACTAAGCCGCAATGTCCTGCCCATGACAGTCCCTGCGTAAAATAAAAGGTTTCTCTAAAGCCTCCCAATTGTATGATGGGAACAATTGGCCATCATTACACTCCACTTTATTTCTTAGTTGTTGATGCACAGGGAAGTTTTCTGATGAAGAAACTAAAGCTACCAATGTAGAAGCCTGAAATAGTTTTAGTGACCAAGAACAATGTAGTCAGCATATGCAAACATACATTATTGGGCTGCAACGGCTGGCTGGTTGGCCAGCTGACAAATCGGTTGCCATGGCTGTTATGAGAACCCTGGCCAGAGGTGATGGGTCGCAGTATCCGTGGCGACTGTGGGCGAGAGTTACACTGAGAAGCCAGATGGGGCAGCAGTAGGGGGTGATATGCCATCCTCAGTAGTTCATCATAGCAAAACCAGAACAGAGATGATGCCGGTGTGAAAATTCTGACCTCACTAAAACATGTTTCAAGCAAATTCAACAAGACATATTATGGAAGCAATACTAGATATCCTATTTTAAACATAAAAGGGTATATGATGTCCAATGTGTGGACATAGTAAGCAATCCAGTATAACAGCCATGCAATCAATTGCACATTTACTGGCTTGTAATGGTCAATTTATGCTGATATTGTGTCATCAACTAGCTGACACAACATGTTGTAATCGGTGTGAGAGGTGATTCAGAAAAACAGGTACCTTGAAGGGAACACCAGATATTTTTTTTAAAATGACACTGTGGTCCTTTTATGTTAGTCTCTTATTTTAGAAATTGCATGACTATGTGGCATGAGAAAATGTTCTCGTCCATAGCCAAAAAATGTTGAAAGTTAAAGTGAACTGATGTTCTCTGCTCCCTTGAAATTGGCTGTTAGTGCCAATGAGCAGTCCATCAACTGGTCCTGTGAGGTTAGTAACTGGCCAATAAATGGGATGCTTTTACGTGTTTAGAGTTCTGCTAAAATAAAAGTATGCTCTGAAATTGTGTTGTTGGTGAAGAAGAAAACTTAATCTAAATGGGCATCATTTAGTTTTACTTATGTTTAGATTTTGCTCTTCCCAGTTCGGAATTCCACAGCAACTATACTATGAAATTCATTGTTGGATTTCCCACCTGCAAACACGTCCAATTGTGTTCATTGCAACGCAAAACCAACTGGGAGCATACAGTACAGCTAGCGAGGATTGAATCCAGAGTCTCTGCACCACATGTGTACCCCCCCTGGTTCTTTAAAGGGATACTTCACCGATTAGCATTACGCTTTGTATCAGTAGAAACCTGGTAGTATTTTTGAATGACCATGCTTCCATTCCTCATGTCCCCCTGAGACGAGAGGTCTCTGTATTGTGTGTCTGGAAAAAAACCTCTGATGACGCAAAAATCGTCATTTTGCGTCATCGGAGGCTTTTTTGGCCAGAGGCTAGAGACTACAGCCAGTAGGAGCTAGTTCCACATGTTTTCAACCCGCCGATAGGGGGTGAGACTTCACTCCCAGAATGTCCAAATAGTGTCAGCCATCTTGAAGTTAAGCTAACAGGCTCTTGCTCTGTGGAGAAAGCTGAGTAGTAGGCTAACCACGATGGCGGAAGGTAGTTTTGAAGATGATATGGCAGAGGGGGATTTTGAAGATCTGGTGCGCGAATCCGATGCTCGTGGCTACCTGTACGAGTCGCAATACAGCGAAGAACAGTTGTGGTTGATGGAGGAACAAGAGGCGGCCGGAGTAGCTGCTGCAGTCGAGGAGCGAGACCTGCATGGCGGTCAGGAAGAAGAGCCCGGGCAGACTCGAGCTGGGGCAGACTGGTGGTGTCAGTGCTCTTGCTGTACGCCTATGGACACAGATAGAGAGTCCTATTGCTGTCGTGAATTTCAGCGATGCCATTTTCTTCTGGAAGAAATCGCTGAATCTGCTGAGGAAACGGCACAGCCAGCATGTGTAACAGAGCACCGTAACTTTGACCCACACATGGACAGGGGGGTCCTGGAAACCTATTTCAGGATCCCAAAGATGAATTGGAAACGCCAGCCAAACAGTCCCTCCAGGATTTCGCAGCCTTTTTTTTTGAGATTGTTGCGGGCCAAAATGCCTGATTTGGCGGGAGCTTTTGTAAAAAAAAATTGCGATAAAAGTATTGATGTCTTTTGTATGTTTGTTGCAATGAAGTTGCGGGAGACAGTGAAAGTTGCAAAAAAAGACTTCCAGTCCTTACCAAAAAGGCTCAGGATGCTGCAAATGTTGGTATTATATGAAAATGGCTGGTGGATATTAAGACAAAAAAAATAATTGATTGAATGAATCAAATTTGAACATATGTGTCAGTGGCTTGTCAATCTTTACATTGTTAGTTAATTTCCTATCCTGGCCTGGGACACACATTCATACGGTTTGATAAAGTAACGTTACTTATTGGACTTTAACTTATCATTGCACTTACAATAACGAGCGTATCCTAGCTGTCCTCAATTTAGGTCATTGTGTCGTCTCATCTCCGGTTTTTCCTGCATCCACCTTGTGTGTGTGTGTGTGTGTGTGTGTGTGTGTGTGTGTGTGTGTGTGTGTGTGTGTGTGTGTGTGTGTGTGTGTGTGTGTGTGTCAGTCGCGGGAGGAACTGAGCAGCCCCGCCCACTGCAGCAGCTTCAGCGACTTCAAAGTGAAAAAGCGTACATTGATGTTAAAATGTATACAGGTTGGCAGGACAGTCGCAAATGCTTTACACGGTCTTTCGCTGTACGTTTTGTTGGTAAAAGTGAGATGTTCAAGTCAGTCACGTGTCTCGTCTCCATATTGGAAACAAGGAAATGATCAACCCGTTCTCACTCCAGCTTGCATGGTCATTGGCTCTCAGAGTCACATACTGACGGCACATGGGACTGCTGGGATTGGTTGAAGTCGCGGAAAACTTCAGGTTTTGGTCAAATTTGCGGAAAAGTTGTGGTGATTGGTCAAAATTGCGAATTGCACCAAATTCACGGTGATTGGTTGAATTTGCGTGAATTGGCGCGATCGCAACATCGCGAAATCCTGGAGGGACTGGCCAAAGCCTGCAGGGACAAACGGACGCCTGAGTATAAAGTGAGCATTTTGTTTGTTTTTCTTTGCAAAGCAAGTGCATTGTGGAAGTCTTTCATCCACATGAGCCAAAAATACATTTTCTGGTTTTTCTCTGTCTAGAAGGCACCAACTTCTAAAATTATTTCACATGTCTACTACATAAATGACCCAATTTAAATAGGCTACATATTCCTATTTCCAGCGGTGACATATCCCTTTAAGGTGAAAAACTAACTTTAAATTAAAATATGCATGAATGAAAAAAAAGCAACTGATACACAGCAATTGGTATTCTGTCCGTTTCGTAATTGTACTGGGACCTTAACAATGAGTTGTGGGCTCTGTGTCACTATTGTAGCAAGCTATTTTTTATTAGTGCAGGAGCTCAAGGCTAAATTTATTATGTGAGGTGTATACTAACAAGTCTGAAGAAACCCTTGATCTATGGCAGTGCCTTTGAGCTTCTTTTCAAAGATTTTATTCTCTTTTTTTTCTCACAACCTACACCTGAGTGGGCTTTTGAGGCAGATAAATTAAGCATCCCTAAAATACAAAAACTGAACAAATTCCGCAGTAATTACACTCTGCATACATTACATTTAAGTAGTATGGGGAAGCTGTGGTGACATAAGGTGAGTGTGAGAGAGAGAGTGAGTGAGAGTGAGAGACAGAGAGAGAGAGACAGCGTGAAGAAAGAGAGAAAAAGCAGGTGTGATGAGACAGAAAGTGAAAACAAAGTAGCTGTGAGTAAATAGGATATAGAAGGAAATATTGGCTACAAACATACAAAAATAGAAGGAAATCAGGTACCAAAAAAAAGTGAGACGATGATTTGGGTAAATGCAGAAATATTAAAGATGGAAGAGACTAGAGAAGAAATGCAAACAGACAAAACCTTGGTCTACTCAGACAGTGAGGAATATTACATTTTACAGCAATAGGATCCATAGGTATGAGTTGTTTATTGACTGATTCCTATTAAGTGTCTTTGAACCCTATTTACTCTAAGGTAGAAAGACAGATTCAAAGGATTTCATTTCAGATATTGAATCAGTTGTGAGCTAAGCTCTCTAGATGCATTTGTGAAAGTAAGAATGCTTTTAAAATTCCCCTGTGTTGCTGACTTCTTTCTTTTTATTCACACGAGTGAAGAAAAACAAGCTCTTTAAAGCAGGGCAGCTGCAGATTCTGAGGACATAGTCATGTAGGAGCGTATCAAAGTAATGTAAGGTATTATTGATCTATCTGCATATATTCAAAGTCAAAGAGTGATAATACATGAGCCACGACTTTGGGGCAGCATTCCTGTGCAGGAATGGGAACTGATCAATGTGATGCAATTACGGAGGATGAAATTGAAAACAAAACAAATGGGAACAGACGAAGTACAATGTGTCATCACTTTGTGAAATCGCTCCACCGTGTTGCCTCAAAGTATCGCCATAAAAGTTCACATGGTAATGTGACCTCACCAGTGATCCTGAGCGAGTCCTTTAGTTCTTAGGAGCTTTGCACACACAGGCCCAGATTTTCTGTACTGTCTAAATCCCGCCTGGGCTCCCTGTCTGTACATCTTAGACAAAATCTCAAGGATCTGGCTGTGAAGCTCAAAAGCTGGTCTTACTGATGTGAATCAGCTCCATCTGGATAATGTGGGTCGCAACACTTTCAGGAGAGACAATGTTTCTCCATTTGGTCGATGCAGTTAGGCCAAAATATATTTGTCTGTGTTAAGTGTTTTACTGTAAACACGTAAGATATACTCATGTTATACTTGCATGCCGCAGGTACACAAACTCCCTGTCTTACCGTTTCATAATGGACACAAAAACATAAGCACACTTCTGAAAAATTTTAATTATTGAAGCTTTGAAAGCTTAGCAGATCTCTCTCTCTCTCTCTCTCTCTCTCTCTCTCTCTCTCTCTCTCTCTCTCTCTCTCTCTCTCTCTCTCTCTCTCTCTCTCTCTCTCTCTCTCTCTCTCTCTCTCTCTCTCTCTCTCTCTCTCTCTCTCTCTCTCTCTCTCTCTCTCTCTCTCTCTCTCTCTCTCTCTCTCTCTCACACCCACACACACATTAAAATGTAATTTGCTTACAACTGTTCACCTTTGTGAAAGTAGACGTTATGGTCGTTACTCTTTTTTGTTGTCTTTTAGGGAGCGGGGGGGGGGGGAAAATTGATTTGACGGGGTTAATGACAGGGAGAGCTGAGAGGTAATTTAATGTCAACAGCTCTTCCCCTTTTTCTCAGCAACAATGACAATAATCAATAGGGAAGAAAAAGGCACTACTGCAGCTACTAATGCTTACTCATTATTATATATAATCATTACACATGTTCTATACATACAGTAGTCAAACCTGAAAGTACAGTCGTTTTTTATTGATTCCCAACCAAATTTTGAAGTGGTTAGCAAGATAAAAAAAAACACAAACATGACATGTATCTGTGTGCAGAACGGGAAATAGGAAGTGCAACCCCTTTCTACCTATTTTTGCATGTGTCTCCAGTCTTGAAGTGTTAAAAGTAGAAGAATAAAACCTCAACCTGAGTGGAATCCTGTCAATCACTGACCTATTGACCTGATACGAACATTACAGGGTAATACTTTCAAAATCACGACAATTGTCAGACTGATTAGCTGAACAATCATGTCAATCACAACTTAGAAATAAAAAAATGCGTTGCCCTTTCTGTTCGCCTTGTTTTTCTTTTATCTCCTTTTCTGTTTTTTTGGTCTTTCACAAACAAGTTGATTAAGTTCTGTAAAAATAAAACTTAAAGCAACTGTAGGGCTGGGAACCGAATTCAATAATTTTTAAGCACCGACCGAATTTCCTCTAAAGTATCGAGTTTCGAAGAATGCCTTGTCATTTAGTACCCAATTTCAATACCTAAGGAGTGAATCTAATCAGAGTCAGTGAGCCAATAAGCACGCAGCAGGCTTCTACCAAGGTCTTATAATGCTGGTGATTGGCTGTCTCACATTACACAGCGTAGAGGCAGGCATAAAACTGGCATCGAAAAAACTATCGTTCAGGAACCGGTATCAATGTCAGGGTATTGGTATCGAAGAACGATTCCCAGCCCTAAGCAACTGTTATCAACATTTTTATGGATATATGGACGATGTTTCAAATGACAACGTAAGAACAACTCACAAAGTGAAAGGGGTTGCTCATAGTGTGACGGATTATCACCTGAATCTGCAGCTCCCCTCGGCTTTACAGAGAGAGCTTCACAGCGAGGTTCAGCTCATTGTTTAGCTTTCCGGCCCGCAACTCTACTGTTTTGGTTTAGGCTACTCTCACCGCTTTCCTACTGAAGCGTTGTTTTTGGCCGCAGCGAGCGTCTGTTTCTCAGCTCTAATAACCCACTGTACACTACCTGCTCAGCACCAGGGAAAAAACCCTCTTAATGTCTCTTGAAGGACAAGAGGGACGGAAAAATGAAAAGAGACAGCTGTGACTGATTGAAAACAATCACAACAGAAAAAAATAACAAAACATTTTTTTTTCTAGAAATTAAATGTGCTGTTCAACTGGAGCCAGATCATGTTATGTCTCACATAATGTAACAAGCTAATTTTGTGATCGTATCATCGCATTGATACTAGAGGTAGACTAAAACTAAAACTCTTGCTGCAGATTCATTTCAAGGTAAAGCAACAGAAATGCAACAGCTGTGTAAGAACACAAAGTGCAGCTCAGTCTAATGATTATCAGTCTAATAATTATATATTATATTAAAATAGCAGTTGTAGCTGCAGCCCCAAAAACACCGAAAGCAGTTCGACCATAATCAGAATGTCATGCATCTATTTTCAATGAGTCACATGTGCTGATCCCAAAAGAATATATTTTTCTCTCTCTCATTTCCTCCTTCCTTCTCTCATTGCTACTGTATAGATCACAATAATGTTAGTGGTGACACTCCCTTCCATGGTCATTCATCTGAAACAGAATTACATAAGCCATTTACCACCCGGTCTCCGTGATGGATGGCAGGGCCCCCAGCCAAAGCACCCCGGCCTGATCGCTCCGCTTTTCTCAGTGACAAATGTCACCAGAAAGACATACGGCACCTTCTGACTTCCTGCAGTTTTAAATGAGAATATGTTTGTGAAAGGAAAAGTAAGACAAAAAAATACATAGGGCTTTGTCATACATAGTATCTCAAGTATTTTTTGTTTTGTTTTTCCTCTTGGTTTTTGCTTTGTGTTGAAATATTTTTTTTCTATTCCCTGAATGGTGTGGACGATTGTCACATTTTGATTGATTGATTTATCTGGACAAGGAAATGACCGTCATGCTGTGACAATTTGTGTGTGTGTGTGTGTGTGTGTGTGATTGTGTGTGTGAGAGGCACTAATTTTGTGAATCAAGGCGGAACGCACAAATTGCTGTCAAGTGCACAATGGAAGTAGCTTCTGGTATTTCAGCTTCTGCAGACATGTATACCCATATGTGCATGTAGTGACTATGGATCATTCTATTATACATTATCAGTGGCCGTGTAAGGGACCGGTAACAATCATAGTCCATAATCATAACATACAAAGAATTCTGTAACAAAGTAAGTAATAAAAAGTCCAAATTCTGATACTAGTACTGATTTTGTTTGAAATAAAACAATGTCTGTATAAGATGTCACATGGCTGCACACACTGACCATTCCTAATGATTGTGTTTGACGTTTTCTTTTCCTTCCAGTTTCTTGTTCTTGGCTACACAACTAAGCAGTCCCTCCAGGATTTCACGATGTTGCGATCGCGCCACTTCAAGCGAATTCAACCAATCACCGTGAATTTGGTGTGATTTGCAATTTTGACCAATCACTGCAACTTTTCCGCAAATTTGACCAAAACCTGAAGTTTCCCGCGACTTCAACCAATCCCAGCAGTCCCACGTGCCATCAGTATGTGACTCTGAGAGCCAATGAGCATGCAAGCAGGAGTGAGAATGGGTTGATCATTTCCTTGTTTCTGATATGGAGACGAGACGCGTGTGACTGACTTGAACATCTCACATTTACCAACAAAACGTACAGCAAAAGACCATGTAAAGCATTTCCGACTGTCCTGCCAACCTGTATACATTTTAACATCAATGTACGCTTTAACGTTTTTTCACTTTGAAGTCGCTGAAGCTGCTGCAGTGGGCGGGGCTGCTCAGTTCCTCCCGCGACACACACACACACACACACACACACACACACACACACACACACACACACACACACACACACACACACACACACACACACACACACACACACACACACACACACACACACACACACACACACACACACACACACACAGACAGACAGACAGACAGACAGACAGACAGACAGACAGACAGACAGACAGACAGACAGACAGACGGAAAAACCTGGATGCAGGAAAAACCAGAGATGAGACGACATGATGACCTAAATTGAGAACAGCTAGGATACGCTCGTTATTGTAAGTGCAATGATAAGTTAAAGTCCAATAAGTAGCGTTACTTTATCAAACCGTATGAATGTGTGTCCCAGGCCAGGATAGGAAATTAACTAACAATGTAAACATCAATCCACTGACACATACGTTCAAATTTGATTCATGCAATCAATTTTTTTTTTTTTTGTCTTAAATCCACCAGCCATTTTCATATTATACCAACATTTGCAGCATCCTGAGCCTTTTTGGAAAGGTTACAAAGGAAATCTCAGTCCAGAGTCATTTTATTCTCCCCAAAACAAGTTTTATTTTTATTTTTAAAGAACTATAAAAAAAAAAATCTCAACTTTTTTTTGCAACTTTCACTGTCTCCCGCAACTTCATTGCAACAAACATGCAAAAGACATCACAACTTTTATCACAATTTTTTTTTACAAAAGCTCCCATGAAATCAGGCATTTTGGGCCTCAACAATCTCAGAAAAAAAAAAAAAAAAGGAAAATCCTGGAGGGACTGACTAAGTGCCTGATTGAGATTGTTGTGTTTTAGTATTTCAGTGCAGCCACAGGTCAAGCTCTATCCTAATTAAAAAAGTGATGCTTCAGGAGTCATACACGGAACTGTTCAGAAGACGTGATCCTGAGGGGTTTAAAAAAAAAAACAGAGGTTTAATTAAATTATGGCTTTGCATGAAAGTCAACTGTCCAATGTGTCCTCAGGATGTCAATCTCTCCAACACTTCCATAAACTGGAAGGCAATGTAGAATACCAAATTATAGTCCAGTAGTTTGATGTGCACAGAAGTACAAAAGTTCATGTGATTGTTTTGTAACAACCTGTTGTGTTGATGTTTTTGCAAGATTTAATCGAGATACTAGGGATGTAACGATGCATCGTGGATCGGTTGCAAATTAATTTAAATGTGTAAAGATTACAACTTATTGAGATAACAAAAATTAATTGTGATGTAATTTTTAAACAGCCTACTGCATGACACTAGTTAACATATAGCAGGTAACGTTAGCCTACTGTTAGCTAGTAACGTTAGCTGGCTTTAACACAGGGTTCTTGCAGGTTTTAGTAAGTCAAATGTAAGACCTTTTTTAAGTCATTTTAAGACCATAAAGATTAAAATTTAAGACCTACACAACGCATTACCAAAACATATTCAAATCAAAGAAATTCTGAAAAAATCATTTTATTTCAATGAATTCAGTCATTGAAAAAGCATTAATTTAATTTACAGAAGCAATCACATTAGTAACCTTTCACACCCAACAACATGCCAAATGCCCAAAACCTTAGGCCCAAAATAAAAATAGGCTAAAACAAACGTACTTGGAGGACGACGGCAGGGACGGCAGGGGTGAGGCATAAAACTGGCTAATTGGCCGAGTCTGCTGAAGGCATGTTGCGGCTAGCTTGTGTTTCTCCACTCCAGTGTGTGACTCCAGCGCCTTTACAAAGTTTGCAGCGAGCCTCGTACCTGGAGCCGGGTCCCGCTTGTAACCAACAGCGGAAATTGCTGTGATCTAGCCATGTCTCATTAAAAGTACACTTTCCCATTTTCCACATGTAGGCCTAGACGAACTTTAACAAACTCTGAGGAGACGCAGATGTATTTCGTGGGCAGGTATTGCATTTATCACAGAATTTGTACCACCGCGTACGTACCAACACCAATATCCCCCAGAAAAAACTACAACACACCAAACCAACGTTCTGAGGCCAGCGTTCTGCTGGTTAATGTTACAGAGCAAAGACTCTAGAGCTCCGGTTTGTAGGCTACGACTCGTTTTCTTTCTGCGGCCAGTGTTTCTGGAAATGAACGAGGGTAAAACCTTTTTTAGACCTGACTAAATTAAATTTAAGACCTCGGATGAAAATCTGGCCGTTTTTAAGACGTTTAAGGCCTTAAATTTAAAGTTCAGAATTTTAGACTTTTTAAGACCCTGCGGGAACCCTGTAAAATGCTGTCAGCTTAGCGGTGTAAAGTGTGACTATATTTCACTGGAAAGGATTCAACAGTGACGGGACTGTGTTGCGTTTGGGTCCGTCTCCGTAAGCTTGTGTTGCATTCAATGTTGTTGTAAAATACCCTTCTGCCATCTAGTGTTTCTTCTTTTTGTTGTTTTAACAGCAAATGACTGGTGAAAAATGTATATAAGTAAAGGAATATTTTTCAGTCATTTCATTGTGTTAAAAAACAAATCGTGAGAAAAGCGTATCGTGAACTCAAAATTGTATTGAATCGTGAGTTGAGTGTATCTTTACATCCCTACAAGATACCACATATTCGTGCTTTGAAAATGCTCGTCATTCAAATTTCAGACTGCAAATCTGCAAAGAACACAAACCTGATGACTTCACATGCGTGTCTGAGAGTTAATCAGATAAATGTGACTGCCTTTATACATGGAAGCTGTTATTGCTGAGAGATGCAGGTAAAAATCAGCCAATCTTTACTCTGCTTTGCCAGCATTACTGCTATCATCAGAATGTAACTACAATGTTTTCTTCTATGCAGTTGAATGTGTCTACTGTTTGAAGAATGTGTAACATTTAGAAGTATTGTGAAGTCCTTGAGGCAGGGGCAAAGTGAGGGTAATAAACAATAGAAAAGGAAGACTGTGCACAGTGCTTTTGTCCAATACAGGGTAATTGGATAGAGTTTTGTGACAGTAGTGTATGCGTGCAAGCTAAAAATAAGGGGTTTGTAAGGTTTTGAAGAGGACTACTGCATGTGGGTTCACCCTAATCAATTAAGTAGAACAAAAGAGAACAGAAAATGCATGTGCAGTATGCTTTTGATCTGGTTAGAGCAGGTTAGTGTCTAATGGAAATGAAAAACGCAATGAATCTTGATTCGCCCCATACATGTATTCCTACGCTGGTTCAAGTCGAGTCACCAAAATGCTAAAGAGTTAGCCTAGAAATCTAGATGCACCCTAGCGGCAGCAAATTTTATTTGCAACTAGGGTCAGTCTAGGCACTCTCCGTTGGCTTGCGAGCTGGAAAAACAAAATTCTTGTCTGGCCAATCACATCGTGTATGGAGTCGGTGGGCAGGCTTATGGCTGCTGCTGCTGGCGAACAGCGGTCTTCTGGAAGACTTGGAGTTAAGTTTTTCTTTGAGAAAAGAACGGCACTGAAGTAATTCTTAAAAAAGGAAGATGTGTTTAATCTATCAACTAGCTCCGCCACCTTCTTCGTTGCTCTGCCTGGTCGTAGCGCTATTGCTCCTATTGCATGCAGAAGGAGTTTGAAAGACAACCGTTTATCCCGCCCCTCGGATTGAGTCCTGTCAATGGTGAGTTCCCAGACCCAACATCTTGATGTGGGTCTGGCTTGTCAGGCTATCTAAAGAGGTGCAGGTGAGAAGAAAAAAAAATGTCTCTCGTCTGGAAAACACCACCACTGGAGCTTTATGCACTTTCTGCTGGAAAATGGAGCACAGAGTTGATGGGTTTATGAGAGTGAATTTGTCAGAGATCCATCCTGTGTGTGTGTGTGTGTGTGTGTGTGTGTGTGTGTGTGTGTGTGTGTGTGTGTGTGTGTGTGTGTGTGTGTGTGTGTGTGTGTGTGTGTGTGTGTGTGTGTGTGTGTGTGTGTGTGTGTGACACTCTCTATGGGGACAGATTTGACTGCATGTATGGCTGGCAGACAGAATTTAGACCAGTCTGACAAATGATTTATAGGTGCAATTTTACCAAGCTGTCATTGCACTTTATTCAGCTTGACATGATGTTAGTGTGAATGCATGCCTGTGCCTCTGTATATGTGTGAGTGTGTGTACATCACCTGGGCCAGCTGGCTTGAAGAAAACTGATATGACCAGATGTACATTTACTAAACTGATCACTACTTTAATGGACAGAAATGATTTGTGTTATGTACAGTACAATCTCTATTAACTCAGATGCATCCCACTTCATCCATTTTTCATCTTCACTCTGTAACTCATTCTTATTACCAGGAAAATTGCATTCACTTTGTTTACTGGGATGCTGTTATGTGCAATTTCCCTTCTCAATGCCTATTACGGCTTCCTCTGTAACTGTTAATAGAGCCATGGATAGACAGAGCCAGGAGACAACAAAGTAAATTAGTTGAATAACATAAATTAGGTCATTTATTAAATCTTAGAGACGTATGAGACTGTTACATTTGTCCTCCACTGCCATAAACATATAGGGAAGCATTCACAGTTATTTAAATACAACCCAGTTTATAAAGAAAAGCTTTGTTGGTGGATTCATAGAAAACTGACTACATACTTCCTGGAAATGCATTCATTGGAAAAACAGACGGAAGATGTACTTGCCCTTTTTAAAAAGACAATGATGAATCAATACATGGATAGTCTAGATTGCGCTAATCTCTCTCTCTGTTGAAATTGGTGATGGTGAAACAGGACCAGTGCTAGTCAGCATGACAGCTTCTTTCTCAGGAAGTCTTATTTTGTATTTACATGATCTGTAGTGGGGATATATTGAAATATCATAGCACTCTGAGGGCATTTTTACACCTATAGTTTGTTTGCTCTGGTCCAAATCAGTTGAGTTTGTCAACTCTTGGTTCAGTTTCTTTTCACACTGAGAATAACCGATGCTAACCAAAATGCATTACTACAAACTATGTGAGAATGTTTACTCCGCTTATTGGTCAGATGTGTCTGGGACGGGAGCAAGAAAGTACGTGAAAAGGCCCTGTGTTCTGGACAAGTGTATATTTCTGACTACGGTCACTCGCAAATCCATGGTCAAACAAGCTCATTTCAATTGAAAATGTTTCCAGACATAGAGCGACATTACTACGTCTGCTCTGCCTGTGCCCGTCTCCAACTTTAGCGGCGGCTGGTTTGACCACAGAGATGCGATTGACAGCAAGCTGCTATAGTTTGCATGCTCTGCCGCGTCGCGGATCGCAGAGCAGACCTGACCAAGTAAATTTGGGAGATGGATGGGATTAAAGTCGCATCATATTCTCACGACAAACGAACCGTACCGAAGCATTCCAGAGTTTGTTAGTTTTTAAGATGGTCTCAATCTGGTTGTTTTGGTCTGCACCAAGCGTGATTGCTGTGTACACACCTGCCCAAACGAACCACACCAGGGGGGCAAACGCTCCAGGGATTGATTCAACCGAACTAAACCGAAATCCCTTTCCCAATTCCCAGTTTGTGCATCCCCGATTCCTCTCCTCAATTCTTCGCCCCGATTCCTCTCCTCCATTCCTCTCCTCTCCTCTCCTCTCCTCTCCTCTCCTCTCCGCGTCTTAGTCCCACCCACTCGACTCGAGGCAAATGGCATTTAACACACATCTCTGCCTCGGAGCCGTCATTAAAAAAGCGACGTCAATTAAATATGACGTGCAGCACACCTGCATCAGCTGTTTTGTCAAATGCTGTATTTTATAATCTCTGTCAGATGAGCAGAAAAGTGTTCATCACACACACACACGCACGCACGCACGCACACACACCTTTATAAGCACTACAAATGTTTGTATGAATAGAACTACACAAATATATATGCTACAGTATATTATATACACACAAACGCACAAATCTATTATTAATGTGTGGATCGGCTCTTCATCCGAATCTGTAGGTTCAAAATCATCCACCTTCCACCCACCTGAATGAAATATTTTCTCAGATTTAGAGACCCACATGGACAATTCACTGCCCCTTGCAGTCCCTGCAGGCTACATTGCTTTTTAAATGATGTATTGTATTAATGTATGCGTGTTTTTCTATAACGATTTACTTTACTGATTAGATGCGTGCAGTAATGTCACTGCAGCTCATATCGTCTGACATTTAAGCAGCAAAACTAACTAGCCTAGTAATACACTTGACAGAAGAGAACAGAACTAGACCTTTAGCTTCTGAAATAATCCTAATAATAATAATCCTATAGTTAAACTGTTGTTTCTCGAGCGTCTCACCAGACGCACTTGCAATATTAACCGTCCGACAGCAGCTCTGCTATGTTCATATTTAACCACGGGGACGCGGATCTCTCTCTCTCTCTCCTCTCTCTCCTCTCTCTCTCTCTCTCTCTCTCTCTCTCTCTCTCTCTCTCTCTCTCTCTCTCTCTTCTCTCTCTCTCTCTCTCTCTCTCTCTCTCTCTCTCTCTCTCTCTCTCTCTCTCTCTCTCTCTCTCTCTCTCTCTCTCTCTCTCTCTCTCTCTCTCTCTCTCTCTGCCACAGGTGAAAAAACTTCTGCAGAGGATACGTCGGTGTATCCTCGATTATAGCTCCTCCGGGGAGCCTCCTCGCTACTCTTTGTGCATTTGGAATTGGGGCGTCCTTCAACTTGGTGCGCTGAGAACTATTTCCGTGTCACAAGCCGGAAGATTGAGGAGTCGAGGAGGTACAAATTGGGAATTGGGAAAGGGCTTGGAGAATTGTGCAGCCACCATTACAAAAATATTTATCACTGAGATTTTCCACTGTAACTTTTATCTAGTGCCTCTTCCAGAAACATTTATGTTTCACCTTGCAGTCTCTGGAGATCTGTCTCCATCACACTCTTTAAACAGTTTGAACAGTGATTTAATTTTGCCACTGCTGCAGTACTCTTGGCTTTTAGTCACAGGTTAGAGCATTAATCAGCAGAGCAGCTAATAGCCTGAGCTGTAATGCAGCTTGAGTGTGCCAAGTGCTCTTTATCTATCCACGGCCGACAGACTGAAAGCTGTTTGCCCGACTGCCTCACTTTCTATACTCCCCATTCACCTCTCAGCTGTTCTGTGCCCATTTTCTTACACTCTTTGCTCTTTGGTTGTCCCGTGTGCTTCATTTGTTTGCCTGGTTTAGTTAAACAAGTTTAAAACACACTCATACAAACTCATGGATGCTTTTTTTATTTTTCTGCATGCAGTTTGAAGTAACTGTATATTAAACAATGAGATGTCTACCAGTAACTTGCTCTCTCTTTCTCCAAAGGTTTAGCTCAGCTTGTGATGCAGATGACACCTATTTTTCATCATCTGCCTTCTTGGAGTCATGTAGCATCTTAGCAGTGTTGGGGGGCATTACTGAACTACTGAGTACATTTGACATAGCAGGCATTCAAATGGGCAGAATGGAGATGGAGCACTTCAAGAACAATCCCCCATTTGAATAATTGCAAAATCAGTTCTGACACGCCAAGTGCACGCTACCTGCCTACCACAACATGCCAGAAAGCTGAAGTAAACAAGAGACGTAAGTCCAGCTATGTTTCTGCCACATATTTTTCTCAGGAGTTGGTTGACCACAGAAAAACGACTGGTGGAAAAACGAAAAACTTATATTAGTCAAGTGACCAAAAACTCCCAATGGGATGACTACGTGGCTTTGCTTCTGCTGAATGCGTAAGCAGGAAATTATCTGCAAACGAGTGAGTGAAGAAATACAGATGGTGGACTCATGCAGGTTACCTTGCACGACAGCTTGATTCCCGCGATATCACAAGATCACGTGAGAATCGCTGGATCACATCACACAAAAATCCATCTGGTCAGGCTTCAAGTAACGCGCTTGTGTCTGAACTACCAGCTCCCCCAACCAAACCATGGCACTATTCTTTGCTATGGTGAGAAGAGACTACCGTATAAGAAACAAGAGAGTTGCTCATTTGGATGTTCGTGTAGAGCCGAATGGAACTTCAGAAGAGTTATTTTTGTTCTGTTGCTACTGTACGGGATGGTCACTCTTTATCCAGTATTGTGAAGCTTTGAAAGAGCTTTGGCAAATAGTCAGGGCAACATTCCTCACAAGGGGTTTGAGATCCTAGAAACAGGTCTTTGTTTACTTGACTGTTTCTTGGCTTTTCCCACTCTCTACAAACACATACACAGAAAAATGCGCATTTCTGTAGGACTATCATCTCTGTGAAGCTCAGCTGGTAAAACTGATATCGATGTAGACAAGGACATAAACACAAGGCTAGCAAATGGTGAATGGCACGAGAGTGTGTGTGTGTGTGTGTGTGTGTGTGTGTGTGTGTGTGTGTGTGTGTGTGTGTGTGTGTGTGTGTGTGTGTGTGTGTGTGTGTGTGTGTGTTTACACTAGCAAGTAACATTAGCCTCTTTATACAGGTACTACTGCAGTAAAGTGTCAAAGTGCCTCATCTTATGATCATCTTACAATTGAATTTTACTCTCCAACCTCATCTCACATGTCTGTACCTGACATGTGAGTTCTGTACCTGACATTCATTTTAAGAATATTGTGGGGAACAAGAAGTCTGTAAGTAAATACTGTAAATACACTTGTTTGACAAAATGTGTGATGGTGTGAATATGAGATTGAAATGGGCTAATGGTGACAAAGTATTGCAATGCTTTACCAGTGCAACATAATCATCATCAATCAGTTACTGGATCATAAAATGTATTACATCAACTTGTGAAAGCGATGTTTAGACAGAAAGCACAAACACTTTCCCTTTCTTTGAGTCTTTTTATGTAGTTCTCGATTATGTGTCATTACATAATTTTTAATTTATGTATATATTTTTTTCGGGGGGGGGGGGGGGTCCTTTTGTACTACAGTACAGCTGCAAAGATTAATAGATTAATCAATTAGCTATTGAATTAATCACCAACTATTGTAATAATGAATCGGTTTGAGTAGCCTAATTGTTTAAGAAAAAAAGTACCATATATACATTTTATAGAGCAAACAGCGGATCCATTAATCGAGAAAATAATCGACAGATTAACTGACGTAAATTGCAGCCCAATGCTTCAGTATGTCCCATCGTACTAATAAATATTAAAAATATATATATATATGAAAACTATTTAGGCTATTTTACCCAATGATTGATTAATGTATTAGTTCTATATTTGCATGATACTTTAAACTCAAATCAGCTCACCAGCAGCTGCTGCTTTTCTGCAAGCATGTTTTATTCAGACACCTTAAAAGCAACAATATAGTAAAATAATCTGTCCATGTTGTCCAGGTGTTGCAGGCAAAATTAGGCAGCCAAACCCATGTGTCCTCACCTACTGTAAGCTTTAGAATGTCTGTGCGTGTAACACAACATTTACTGTGTGTGTGTGTGTGTGTGTGTGTGTGTGTGTGTGTGTGTGTGTGTGTGTGTGTGTGTGTGTGTGTGTGTGCATGTGTGCGTGTGTGTGAGAGAGAATGGATCTGGCCTTTGTGCTCAGCTCTGCTGGTTGAGTGGACAGTGTCCAGGATGATGAATTGAAAGTTCAGAAAAAATATCTGTTAGAATTTGAAAGCCACGGAAGGAGAAAATTGGCAACGTTGTCTAAGGCAGAATCCTTCACACCCTCCATTCATCATCTGGAGATAAAAGGTTAGATGGGAAGCTAGAGCTCGTGAGTGCGAGTGTTGGCGTTATGTGTTTCTGTGTGAGGCAGGTGACAGTGGACATGGATGGATATTCGCTCGATATTTATTTCTTTTTTATTAATCACACACACCGTTTATTTTGGGGTAATGTATGTGCTGTGGGATCAGTGTGCATTTTGATGCGTGTTTGAGTGTATCGGCAAAGAAATTAAAAGAATGGATGTGTTGATCTGCATCGACAACAGAAACGCTGTGTTAATGCCGGTCAAAGCAGGAACACTGACAAGTGTTTTCAGTCACCTCAGTTTATTTTGGGGAACTTTGTGTTCAGCCGACTCTGTGCATGTAAATTTGCAGTGCATGAGTGTAATTTGTAGGAAACAGGGTGTGTGTGTGTGTGTGTGTGTGTGTGTGTGTGTGTGTGTGTGTGTGTGTGTGTGTGTGTGTCTACATACAATATGAGCGCAGAGCATTTCTGGCCCACATAACATTCGGCGACACATTCTCACAGCAGGTGGTTCATTACACGGCCTGTAATTAGGCTGACTTGAATTTCTTCTGCTCCTGATTACAGATACATATTGCTTTCAGTGGAGCATGGAAACAAGGCAAAATTATTTTTATTTTATTCTTGTTTCCATAAATTATTTGTTGCTTTAGTTCACTGTGATGTGTTTTAAGAGGTGCTATTTTCCCTAAAAACACAATAAAAGAGGAGGTGAAACATTTTTCATCAGTGAATTTTAGAATTGTTTTGAATGTATTTAAGTGCTAGTCATGCTTCTAGTTCTTCGACTATTAGGGCCTGTGTCCACATAGAACTTTTTTCTGAAAAGCCAAGGTGAAAAGCCCATCTGTGAGAGCAAATCGTCCAGACACTGAATATTGCTAGTGAGTTCTATGCTTTTATCATTGTATGCATTGTAAGCTTGCTAGCTGTTAGACAACCCCCTGTTAATGTAGCACTGAGTAACACAGATAGCTAACATAAATGTCATTGTTGAAGCGCTCCTCCGCGCCCTGCCAGTGCTTTTCTGCCAGTGCTTTTCTGCCAGAGTAAAACACGATATGAACACAGGCCATTACATAATGCATATAAAATCAGCTGACATTGCAGCATCTTACATGTTGATTTAGCACCATTTATGTGAGTGTAGATGTGGCACTTTCTTTCATGTTAAAGACTAAAGAAATGTGATATTAAAAGCCTTAATACTATTAATCTGTTAAAACATGAGAAAACCTTTTTAAATAATTAATAGCGAAACATCGCTGCCCGTACCACTACAGTGTTTGTGTTAATTTCATGTCATTTTAACTTTTAACATTAGCAAGCCTACATGCATTCATAATAGCAGCTCGAGAACACTTTATGGGTACCGGAAATAGCCTGATTCCTGACTTTTTCAGGGAAGATAATACTTGCCTACTCTTGAGCAAGACTTGCTCCCATCAGCTCTGATATTCCCATGTGATGGGTTGAGGAAAATGAGAACCTGGAAAAGCACAGTCATGAGGTGACTCACTAAGTGCCACCTGACCTAGATACAGTTAAAGGTAAGGGCAGTTGGTGATAGAGTGGTGAAGTCGATAAAGGGCCATCTACTGTAGAAGTTAGGATGTACAAACATACTAGTAATGTTTGTACATTTCAAATAGCTGTCGAACAACAGTGATTATCCAAAATGAAGCTGTCCAAAACATGACTGATTCAACATACGTGTACAAAATCAATCAATCAAAAATTGCCGATGGAATTCATTTAAATCAATCAGCAGTGGAAAATTAAGAAAAGGCTTCTTGCAACAAGAAAACTTGCATTATTTGCCAGGGCCCTTTACCACCAGGGGTTCAGCACCTTGGACAGCAACAGCAGTCACCAGCTTTGTTGGTGCAAATTCAGCACCAAGGCCAGCGACTGACAATCCCACACACCTGCTATGATATGGACCTGGAGCACAGCTGGTGGCCTGAATAAAGAGAGGACAGACGTGAAGAGCACAGGCAGCACTGCTCTAGCTCACAGCCTATTTCCATTTCCCCTCTCTACATATATCTAAAGCCACTAGCACAACTGCACCACCTGTCTTTATCCTCTATGAACCCTTAGTTAGACTGGATCACCTTACATGTCCCCTCATAAACACACTGCACAAAACACACATCTCTGTGGCTCCCTCATTAAGGCCAAATTACAGCAGCCGCAGCCAAGCTGGCGCATCCAAATGTGACGTCATGGGATTGCCGTGAATATTTATACTGGCGTGTGGTTGCAGTCTTCTCCTGAACAGCGGTGGCGCTAAGGAGCAAAGGCTACCGATGTTTTTCTTTCTGAGGACCAGAAGAAGAAGAAAAAGGTAAACAACGGCAGAACAGGCAGCAGCAGTGCCGTCAATGCTTCGATTTCATTCAGTGAGCTACTTGATGGGATCAAGCCTTTCATTCACAAAAAAAGAACTCCTCTTAACCCAGTAAGTTTACAAGAGAGACTTGCAGTCAGTTGGCGGGTCCTGGCATCCGGTTTCCCAGGAGCTCGTTCATGCTTCCTGTTTCTGGTTTGTCGCACGCCGCTGAAAAAAAATAAGACTGGTGCGCGGCCTCTGCTCATGCGCTGAAAATCGGATGCGCCGGCAGAAAATTACATCATTTTGACGTCACGACGGCGGGCGCCACCTCCAAAGCGTCAAGCATAAATCACGTCTTACTTTCTTCCACACTTCACCGGTCTGATGAGCTATAATGTTTGTGCTTTCTTCAGCCACATCATCCTCAAGTCAGAGTGTGCATTTTGCCTGACCTACGTCCTGTGACCTACGCCACACAATAGTACAATGGTGGTGTGCGCGTGCAGTTCAGGAACTTGATGACTGTGGTTTTGTGAATACTGAGAACTAGGGCTTGAATTTCACCCACAGTTTGGTTTCATTGCAGGCAGAAGCACATGGCTCTTTGTTTGAAATTTGAAGACAATGATCATATGGGTGGTGTGTAAGAATTTAGTTAGGCTACTTAATAGTGGAAGAAAAACTCCAGCTGTTCCTTCAAGAACTCTGATGGGATTGAATATCAGTTTGATTGTCCATTTGCTGTCTAGTCAGAAAGAGTTATGTGTCAATTTGGCTCCAATCACTTCTAGTGACAAAAGGCTCACAGACTTGGGATGAAGGAGATTGAGCAAATGGGAGATATTGTTAAGTAATAGCTTGATATTTAAAAACTCTACACAAAATACTGCTTAGCACCAAAGACCTTACATATTATAATAAGAGAGATATACCAAGTTCAAAAAGAAATGTTACAGAAACTCTTAAAGCTGAAGGGTTGGCAAAACAGTGATGAAACATGGCATGGCAATATATTTCACTTAGACGTATTCATCTTTTTTCCTTGGTTACATAACATACATAACCCGTGTCCCTTGAAGACAATTGGCAATGGTGTATTGCAATCATATATAATTGGTCGTCCAAGCCAACAGTTGCAAGAGAAAATATTTCCATGAAATGAAAATATTGTTTATTTGAATTCTGCCTAATATTGTTTCCCCTAGAGTTTAATAAGCAATTACATGGCATTAGTGTTTACTATCATATACTTACCACATTTTACAGTAACTTATTTTATTGCTTTAGCTGTTGTCTTGTGTTCCTACTTTCTCTCACTGCAGTTTTTCCACACTCGAAAGGCACTCACTGATTATGTACTTCCGGCATTTTTGCTTAAACTGTGGCCTTTAATGATTTTGTTTCCTCTTACCGGTCGATGCAGCTTAGAAAAAGAAAACCAACATAGTGTGGCTTAGTGGGTAGACAGACAGAGACGGAAATAGAGAGAACTCAGAGAGAACGAAAGAGAGGGAGAGAAGGAGACAGAGCGAGAAAGACTGAGTGACAGAGAGAGAAGAGTGAGTCAGAAGACGCACATTCTGGAATTTAATGACACCATATAATACAGGAGATGAGATATTCCGGGAACAGTACCATAGATACCCACAACAAACATCCACTTTATAACAGTTAACAGAGGAAGCATGATTCAGCTAAACAACTGCTCTCACACAGTGACTGACAGACAAAAGAAAATGTAATCCTTTTTGCAACATGAATTAGGTTATTTCTTTTAAAGCTATAGTGTGTAGTTTCTGTCGCCCCCAAGAGGAATTCTAAGCAATGACAACAAAACTGTCGGCGCGTCCACATGATACAAGCCTTCCGTGATCGCACACCCCCACCCCTCCTCCACGCAGTTGCTAATAAGTAAGGAGGACACGGAGGATTAAAAAAATATGGACTCTTTGGAAGAGGTAATTATCTTTCACCGGATGCCACAATCTTCTGAACATAGCCATACTAAACAATACATAGAGTTTTGTAGATATGACAGTCTTAATTAGCTTTATACTAACTCATTTGGCAATGGCTTGAACGTAATGGACGTTTATTAATATCAAAAAGTTATGCACTAAGACATTTGCTTACATAATTGTTGCATTTTTTGGAGATGTCAGCCAATTTCCATATACTTATTTTAACATTTAAGGCAAATATATGACCTTGGGTGACACCCTGAACACCTGAATGTTTCTGTCTATAAGTCCATAATGAATAGTGTCAATTTAGTTAAGAAACAATAGTTATGCTGTAAAGAAATTGTCCCGACCCACACAAAATGATTCCAAAAGAGATCTCCAGAGGAGACAAGTTTTCTGGATAAAAGTATTATGAGCAGTGAACTTTGCTCCGCGAGTTGAAAACACTGTGTTTTATGTTGACACCACTTTGTGCTATTTCATTTTGAGATTATGTTCCATTGACTATTGAAGTTCACAAATAAGTCTAAAAAAAAAAAACATCTCAAATCCCCCCCCCCCCCCTCTGTTTTTTTCACAAATCTTACCCTGCATGTAACACACACAGTGCACCTCATTTATAGCCCATGTATGCGCAGAGAGTAGAGTAGATCTTAACTTGTGCACATGCACAAAGTCACTTTATGAGTGGTCAAGACCACTTGCTGCTGAGAGATTCAAATCAGTGCGGTTTGTGATGAATTATATGCCACAGGAAAAATGCAATACAAACTATACCAACTAGGGCTGCAGCTATCGATTCTTTTTGTAATCGATTAATCTAGAAATGAATCGATCGATTAATCGGATATTTTTTTGTTTTTAAACAACCAAAACAAATAATGTATAACGAAAATGATGTGGCTATAACATGATCAAGCATTTGGCTTTTATTTCTCAAAAGAACAGAGGTATTTATTCCAACTCCAACATTTGGCAATTTCATTAATTAAGTTTCATGCTGTAATCTAGCCCTGACATCAAAGTAAATATCTGTTTTATGTAGATTTCTACACCTGCAGCATTTACCATTAGGCTACTAACAAATAATATATAATTTCTGGGGTGATCCTATTTTCTATGGTAACCTAGCAACCTGTGTGTGTGTGTGTGTGTGTGTGTGTGTGTGTGTGTGTGTGTGTGTGTGTGTGTGTGTGTGTGTGTGTGTGTGTGTGCACGCGGAAGAGTGAGAGACGAGGGTGTATGCGTGTGTGTGTGTGTGTGTGTGTATGTGTGTGTGTGTGTGTGTGTGTGTGTGTGTGTGTGTGTGTGTGTGAAGGGGCTCTTTTTTTAGGCTATACTCTCTTGCAGTTGAACGTGAATAAGTTTACTACTTAAAAACATCAAAGCTAAACATATCTAGTCAAACCGCATCACGACAGTATGTGATAAAAATCAGCGGCTGCTTAGGCTACGTTACCTTGTTTCAGCGACGCTTGGTGAAACAGCGTGGAGTGGATGTTTTCGGTTCAGATGCTGAATCATTGAAGTCGTACTGCTGTGGTATGCCAGGTCAGTAGACACATTGCACCTTGTTCTCTTCCCGAACTTTAGACATTCTCTGCCGTTTCTGGACATCTTTACTCTCTGCCATCGCGCTAACTAAATTCAAAATGTATTGCGCGCTAGTGGTGTGCTTCCTGAACAACGGTCCGTGTGGAACAATCAGATCCCTGCGTGTATAGTGCGCGTCATAGGAATTTAACGAGGCTTCGAGGCAGAGTTTTTGCCTCGAGGAATTTTTGTAATCGAGTTACTCGAGTAACTCGATGAATCGTTTCAGCCCTAATACCAACAAACAAAGAAATTACTGTCACCAATTTTTTCTTCTGTACAAAGAGAGTTTGGTTAAAATAATAAATTTCCCAATAAAATCGATCTTTGAGTGATCTGACAGTGATTAATTAAACCCCGAAATCAATCTTTTAATATATGCCTTTTCTCCATGGATTTGGTGAATTGATCCCTTTTTTGTAATTCTAACGTAAACATTAACATGGTGTAATCGATACCCAGCCCTAATTGTTACGATTGTTGACTGAGCTTTCCAGCTTGGGTATCATTTGACTTGCCACATTCCTGTTCTTGACAAAACCGTCATGTTACTGCTGATGTTCAACACACGTGCAATATGTGTGATGTTAATTATCAAATCAAAACAGCCAAGCTTAAAGCTCGTGATGCTGTGATTTTAAACCCTGTTAAGTGTTGTCCATGGTCACACACACACACACACCCTTTCTGAAGGTGAGGACATGCAAATTTTACCCCAAAATTTAATGAGAAGGAAAAGAGTTGAGGCAAGACAGACAGCTACATTTCCGAACAGCACGCATGTGCGCACAAACACACACAGATGTGGACACACGCATCCATGCACACACCTTGAGAAGGAAAAGCAGAGAGAGCGGCTATAAATGGGTCTCTTAGCACAAAAGGCCACTAAACAAAACAGGCTGTGCCGAGGTGAGTCGTGCCAAAGGCTCTTCTCCACTGAATACAAAATGCACTGAGCATGAAACGGTGCTCTTCATGCCAAGCTTACAGGAATAATATCACTCAAGTTATCAAGCAGAATATGAAGTCTATACATCAGCACGCTCCATTAAGCTGTCACAGGTGTGACATAAGTTATAACGGTGCAGTAGACATGACAGAGGTCATAAAGCTGTCTGCTACTATGATTCTGTCATAAACAGTCCTAGCCACTTTAGCTTGGCTGCTTAGTAACATATGTCAGTAGAGCTGTAGCAAGTACCAAGGCAGTGTGGGTAATGACCTCCCTGGCAGTATAAAGATGGAATACTACAGAGTTCAAGCTTTGAAAAATGTCAGAATCAATATTCAGATCAAATATCAAGTTAAATAATGATGATTTTGCTCTAAACTAAACTCAGAAATGTATTAAAGGTCAAATATCCTACTTAAAACTGTTCCAAGTGCCTCTAGAGAAGCTCTGAAAATTGGACTGCCTATTTAGCAGTATTCTAAATAATTTCTGCACACTATGTGTGTTGTATTTGTCTATCTGTCCATGGTTTGTCAAAAAGACAAGTAAAACTGAAACTGACGTTGCATCAGATAACACATTGTTGTGGTTTTAACTGAATTCTCCTTCACTGAAATGACTCAGCAGATGATCCTTTCCAGGTGAAATATACTTGAGTTCCACAGGGCTATTTTTGCTATATGTGAAATACTTTGACAGGCTATAACTAAAAAAAAGTGTTTGTATAGAGAATGCAACCTTGTGGAGAAAAATACAAAAGATTGCTTTTCACTTCATTTTACCAACAGCCACCTCAAGGGCAGCTTTTGAAACTTTAAGTGACCAGACTGAATCGTATTTCTACAAATTCAAGTTAGATCAAATATCAAATTAGTGGTTTACATGTAATTTGCAAAAATAGCAAATGTTGTGTTTTTCCCGGGCTGAATAAAAGCATGAAATACAATAAATTTGACTGGGGCTAGACGGCCTGAAGATAGCCTTTGATTGTTCCATTGACAAGTTTGTGTATGCCATTAAACAGCAAATATAACTCAGACAACTACAAAATGTGTTCATCATAATAAACTTTTAATCAACTCAAACTGTCTGACTATGGTTTAAACACACAATTCATGTTGGGGCCAGTTACCAATTGCAGGCTATTCAGAGAGCATTTTATTCATTGTTATCCTGCAAATTGCACTGCCATTATAAACATTTATGGTCGTGCTCTTACACTGTATAACTTATAGGCCTATGTCTAAAGATGTGTGGAAGTGCTTCTGAACAAAACCTTTCTGAATCATAATTGCATGCTGTGAATTCCTTTGGAAATGGCCTCTGTTGCTTAACAGCCCAAAAAAGTAAAACTGGCAGCCGATTGGACGACCGCGTCACGTGGGTCTGGCTTCACTGGAAATTCATGGCGGCTTGTTCAGAATATGATCTCATATTTTACTAAAATAGTTCACCGAAATGTGTTTCTGAAAACATTTTAACCGAGAAATAGGCCATGCAGTTGCTAAATCTGTCTTCATGTCTGATCGACAAAGGTCACTTTAAAAGATTTCCGTCAGATTTTGAGAGGCTACCCGCTCGCCATTTCTGGCTTAGTCCGAACAGCTAGGCCTATGTCTCGAAGCACACCTCGGGTTGGCCAAAATGAAGGCCGACAGCTCCTCCGACGGACGATGGCACGGAACACACCGAACAGTCTCGAGTCTGATCGAGAACTGATCTCGCCAGACATCAGTACAGCATACGACACCCTCTTCCCTTATCCAAAACAAGGGTCTAAGGAATACTCTCCAAAAAAACTTTAAAAAAAGGGGGAAAATTGGAAGAAACCTCAGGAAGAGCAACAGAGGAGGGATCCCTCTCCCAGGATGGACAGACATGCAATAGATGTGTGTACAGAAAATACCAACATCAAATCTGAGTATAACAATCAGAATGACAAAGTTATATATATTATAAATATACTGTACATATATGAAGAATATGAATCTAGGAGGACGTCGAGCAACTACAGGTGTCGCCGGACACACAAGAGGCAAAGCTCAAGCACACTATTTACATTGATAGGAGAAAATTAACAGAGAGAGAGAGAGAGAGAGAGAGAGAGAGAGAGAGAGAGAGAGAGAGAGAGAGAGAGAGAGAGATCCAAACATCTGGAAGGAGGCACCGATAGCCGGGGGAGAGAGAGAGGTACCAGGAAGGCCGATGATCCAGCACAAAGAAGCCTTACTGTGCTTGTGGGACAACAGGTACAAGTACAAGCCAAAAAGAATCCAAAATAAGTATCTAATTGAAAGTTTACCTTTAGATGTAAAGGCCTCAACAAAGTCAGACTATCTGATATGAGCAGAACGGTTATTCCAGAGGAAGGGGGCGTGATAGGAAAAGGCCCTGCCACCTGCTGACTTCTTTTTAACTATGGGGATAGACAGGAGCCCTGTGTTCTGAGAGCACGCTAAAATGAGTTTAATATAGTGAAATGTTCTAGTTTTAGTTAAAATTCTAGCTGCAGCATTCTGAACCATTTGAAGACTTTTAGTACTAGCACGTGGCAGGACTGACAACACTGCAATAATCAAGTCTGGATGAGACAGAGCAGTAAAATATAGTCTCTGCATCAGCCATGGACAGAAAAGACATTTCATTTCTCATTTTAGCTATGTTGCGTAGGTGGAAAAAAAAGGCAGTCTTGGTGATTTCTTTAATGTGCTGATCAAAAGAGAGGGTAGGATCAAACGTAACACAAGAGATTCTAGGCTGTCAAATTTTAAAAAGTCACACAGTTGTCGAGAGTTACTGTTACTTGATCAAACTGATGTCTTTGTCAAGCCGGGCCAGTGACCAGCATCTCAGTTTTACCTGAAATAAGTTCTTGATTTTCTATCCAAAAAAACAAATCATTGTTACAGGACAAATTAAGGTCAAACAAACAAAGATGTGCAGAGCATGGTGGTGTCCAGTAGCTGTCAGAAAAGCTGTCACATATCGATCCTGGGATCAATTTTACTAACATCACCATTGTAGAACTTTTTCACTAACTGTAGAACTTAACGCTTAACAACTTTCCATTCGTGTGGAACCAATTGACATAAAAATATTTAAGTAAATTTTATTTTGTGCAGAAATGTCAAAACTGCTTTCTGAAGTGACAGGTAAAAAATGTGCATTACGTTATTGGTGCAACTGTGTGTGTGTGTGTGTGTGTGTGTGTGTGTGTGTGTGTGTGTGTGTGTGTGTGTGTGTGTGTGTGTGTGTGTGTGTGTGTGTGTGTGTGTGTGTGTGTGTGTGTGTGGCGTAATGACTTTAAACTGTTTGGATATCAATCATTACATCACTTTATCCTCTCTTACTTCATTAAGTAACACTTGCAGTTCAAAACAATTGGTGTTTATTGGGTTCCAGCTGTTGCTAAGACACTGACGAAAGGCTGCAGAATTATTGTCTGTCTGCTCACCATTAACAGAGGTATCCATATGCTTGCTCCAGATGCCCAGTGTCTCCACTACTCGCTCATTATCTGCTCTCCGTTTATGAGCTGGCAGACTGCAAATCATATCTCATTCCAAGTGCAGCTGGAAACATTTGGATATTCAGCTGTCCATTTATTTTACATGTACGTTTTGCTCATTACACACTTTTTTTCACAACACTTCTGATTATTTTATTATAGGTAATCGGATACTATCTGTGCAGAACACCGATATACTCTATAAATAGATCTGTTTGGGGGGGGGGGGGGGGGAAAGCAAAACTCAAAATATTCAATCAAGATGTCTAACAATTTATCAACACGTATAAAATTGATGCACATGCGCCTCTCTGTGCAGTCCGACTTTGCTCTAAGAATATGTATCTTTGCAAACAAATACAACAGCAAACGCACAATAACAGATTCAACTGATCTTCATCAGATCATCAGTATTCCTTGTGAAGGGGTAATAATCTTCTGCAACCCTGATCAACCCGCCTTATTTTCTACAGATGAAAAGCCTGTTGGTTGGTGTAATTAGGCTGCTGATCTGCTGTGCAGAGTGGCAGGGACACGCTTTAATAAGGAAGGCTGGCGCACCCACTCACATACACAAGTACTCAGACGGTGTCACGTCGAGGACAAATCAAGAAATTCACTTTGAAAGTTGGTTAGAAGTGTGTATGTGTAGGGGAACTCATTGCTCATTGAACATTGTTTTTTTAATTACAATATTTTTTTGTTCCACTTACTGCCTGAAAACAGGTGATATCTTCATCTACTTGAGGATGTTTTAAATCTAAATACCACTGAACTGTTTTATTAATATTATATTATTATTACTGTTTTATCTCTCTTGCCAATTGTCTTTGAACACTTAACATTAGCTCCACAATAGCGAAGAAGCTAACGGCTAAAATTAGCCAACGTTAATCACCAAACAGTAACAGAAAGGTACATAAACCAGGACAAAGCGTTATGATTAGGTGATAACTATACAACCTTAACCTACAGCTAACGTTAGTGCAAAATAACAAGTGACATCGAGTGGTGAAACGTCAACTACAACATGGGGTAGCCCATGACGTTATGGGCAGATTAAATTGTGACGTTATAATAACAAACATAATGATAGCTTAAACTGATTAACGTTAGTAGCTGTTAATTAAGGTTATCTAACCCAAGTCTGCGGTCAGCAGGTCGGTCATCCTCTGTATCTCCGCTCGTGGAAAACAAAACTGTGACTGTTCATCAAAATCATCAGGGGTGGAATCTATCCTGCAGAATGTGTTTGCAGACGCAAAACAGCCGGTCACTCCTCCTCATCCACCTTTCAAAATGATGCGCCATGCCAACCGATCTTACGGAGGACTTTACACCTACTAAGTGCTTGTTGTAAGATTTAAGTTGTAACGTATGCCTACGTTAGAACTATTTCAGCTGCTGCCACCCTCAAAATGTTAGTAGCGCTTAAACTCCAACCTAACCACATAGCTGGTACAACCCAGTGCTGACATTTTAGATATTCAGAACAAACCATTCTAATAACTAATTAAACTTTGATGCTCGCCAGAAACAAAACAAAAGCCTTGTGTCTTGCAATAAATTGCTGGCATTTTCACATGAATGTTGTCTCCTGCACACTTCCCATGTAAATGTAACACTGATTGCCACAATTGGGCCTGCCTTTCATTATAGCTCCATTCTTCTCTTATCGTGTAAAACGCCTCCCGCTTGCAAAGACCATCAGTCTGCTGCTTTAGAAGTAAAGTAAAATATGTGCCCGATAACAGGGCTGTCTTCAATTAAAAAAAAAAAACCTTCTCAATGGAAGGCTGATAACTTTGACCCCTCCCTTCATTTTCCCTTCTTCCTTTTTTTCCACTGCATCTTGTTTTGTTTTGCCTTTGAGATTTGCGCTTTACAGCGTGATAATAAGCTGTCTATCTAGGCTTGCAACAGCACCCGAGAGCCAAATTTTAGTGTGTGTGTGTGTGTGTGTGTGTGTGTGTGTGTGTGTGTGTGTGTGTGTGTGTGTGTGTGTGTGTGTGTGTGTGTGTGTGTGTGTGTTTATGTGAAAAAGAGAAAGACAGTTGAGTGTTTGTATGAAAGTGACACAGTATGTCTGTGCATTTGTGTGCAAGTGCAGACATGTAATTGCGTGAAAGTGTGTGGAAGAGAGAAAAAGTGACAGTGTGTGTGTGTGTGTGTGTGTGTGTGTGTGTGTGTGTGTGTGTGTGTGTGTGTGTGTGTGTGTGTGTGTGTGTGTGTGTGTGTTCCTTCAGTTTCTCTGACACTGAAGGCGACCCACAGAGCAGAAGGCAGGGATAAGGCGCCACACCCCCCGCTGGTGAAAAAGAGAATGAGCGGGGAAGATAATGCCCTCTTATCTCCCCCACCACCCCCCTCACCTCCTTTTCCTCCCTCTAACCCGCCTACTCTGAGACCCCAATACACACACACGGCACACACACAAACAAACTCCCCCTTCCCTTTCCAACACACTCTCTGCGGGGAGCAAAAGCTTTAGGTCGGATTTGGTGGTGGTGGTGGTGGTATAGAGGGGTACTCATGTTGCAAGATGCCAACTCCATTACTCACACAAACAAACACTCACTTTTAGTCAATCTGCAAAAAAATAAACAGATACATAAAAACACACTATGTTTTTCACTTGTGGCAGAAGTGCCTTTAGGAATTTTTTATTCTTGATTAAAGCAGGTAACTCAACTAAGTGTAAAATTTGTATTTACAAATCTAGGCTATCAAAGATATATACGCGAATGTTAATGATAACTGATCGATGCCAGATGTCCCCGTGTGACCTTAGTGATACGTTTGCTCTTTGTCCTAAATTGCAGAGCTATTGGAACTCAATCTTTAAAATACTCTCCGATGTTCTTAAAATTAATCTTCAACCATGCCCTCTGACTGCTGTTTTTGGTGTCCTGCCGGAGCCATCTCTATTAACCTCCAAACAAGCAGACGTCATTGCTTTTACAACCTCGTTGGCACGACGCAGAATTCTTCAAGTGGAAGTCTGCACAGCCTCCCTCTATCTCCACCTGGCTTATGGGTGTAATGTTCTTTCTCAAGCTTGAGAAAGTTAGGTTTTCTTTAACCATAAGTTCACCTCGAAATGGCAACCATTTATTTCATTCTTCAATGCCTTACAAAGGCTTCCCTCAGATGACGGACTGTAGCTTAAAGGGTTGTCGTACCACCTCTCATCAAGTTAATGCCAAATGGTTCTAGCTATAGGCCACTCTGTAATTATTGTACGGTAATTATTATTACAACTATCATTATTCTTGTTGCTAATTTCATTTGTATTCCCCTTCTTTCTATTTTTTATTTATTATTTTATTTTGTATGGGGCTTGTTGTTCTCTGTATTGTCCTTTCCACATTGAAAAAAAAATGTAGTATACAATAATTGGCGTGGCAAAATACTTCTTAATGTGTATGTGTGCATGTGCCAGTGAGTCATCACTGACGGAATCTGAGAAATGGAGTGTAGATGATGTCATGTAGTGAACAGTATTTATGATTCTGATTACGGCCTATATCTTCCAACGTTTCTTGTAAATACAGCTGCATTTTCACTCGGGCTGGCCCGAATGCTTCCATGCCTTGAAGCTTCAATGGTTGCCATAGAAACCGAGGTCCAAATCAGTATTCAAATGCTTCATTCTTCATTATATATGCATCACACCAAAAATCCCGAATAGCCTATAAAAAAAAGAATAGTAATCCCAAATTATTTATTTATGCATCGTTTATTATAATGAGTTATTCTCAGACGGCCCGCGGCAGCAAATTTAATTTGCAGCCAGGGGGGTCTAGGCACTCTCCGTTGGCTTGCGAGCTGGAAAAACCAAACTCTGGTCAGGCCAATCACATCGTGTATAGAGTCGGTGGGCGGGCTCATGGCTGCTGCTGGCGAACAGTGGTCTTCTGAAAGAATTGGAGTTAAGCTTTTCTTTGAGAAAAGAACAAAGAACGGCACTGAAGTAATTTTTAAAAAAGGAAGATGTGTTCGGAGTTTTGCCGACCGGACACGGCAAAAGTTTAATCTATCAACTAGCTCCGCCACCTTCTTCGTTGCTCTGCCTGGTCGTAGCGCTATCCTATTGCGTGCAGAGGGAATTTGAAAGACAACCGTTTATCCCGCCCCTCGGATTGAGCCCTGTCAATGGGGAGTTCCCAGACCCAACATCTTGATGTGGGTGTCACTGCGCGATCTGAGTCTCAACGCGATCTGAGTCGCGTCGAGTTGCGCATGCTCAGATTTAAACAATTTACGGCATAACGACAATAACGGAAGATGGGAACAGCAATTATCGAAGATATGGAAGATGGAAATGGCAGTAATGTATTATTTAGCATAACACATCACATGTTCACGGCATGATCCCTCACGCCAGTTAATAAAAAATAAAAAAGTCAGTGAAAATGGAGCTACATGACCAAGTTGGTTCACTGCTGGCTACAAGTTGGCAATCAAACACAACAACGGCTGTTACTTGAATGGTGTTATGAGCTAACGTTAGCAATCAAACAATCAGAGATAGCATTTGATAACTAAAACGTTTGATTTCTGCCTTCTATATCTTCGATTATTGCTGTTCCCATCTTCCGTTATTGTCGTTATGCCGTAAATTGTTTAAATCTGAGCATGCGCAACTCGACGCGACTCAGATCGCATTGAGACTCAGATCGTGCAGTGACAGTGGGTCTGGCTTGTCAAGCTAGTGACCAATGCTAGTTTGTGTCTTTTAGCTCATAGCTTTAGCAGTAGACTGTTGGACGGCCCGGTGTTGGAATCCTCTACAGTGAAATACAGTCACACTTTTACACTGTTTAACTGTCAGCATTTTAACCATGTTTAATCCAGCTACTAGCTAACGGTAGGCTAACATCAACGTTACCTGCTACCAAGTGTAACGTTAGTGTTAAAATTTGCGAAGATGACAACCAAAAAGGAAACTGGCCTCACAAATCTACAACAACTTTGATAACTATAAGTAACAGCTTGATATGATATGATTGCTAGGCCTTTTAAAGTAAATGTATATGTTTTAATAATAATAGTAATTTAATAAATGATTTGATGCGATTATCCAACCGAGTCCGTTTTCCGTCAATGTCTCCGCCGCCTGTCAGCAGCAGCAGAGTGCACAGTGGCTGGCTTACCTGCCTGCCAGGCTGACTGACAGACAGCAGAACTATGTAAGCAAGCAATGATTGCTGGTAGCATCAATATAAGGATTTGGGAGGGGAAATACCCTAACGGTTCGTGTACCACACTCTGAATTCTGTGTACCGTTTCACCCTTACTGGAAAACACAACTTTGCAGACAATATGCTAGCGTCTCTGGTGTTTTTACAGTACTCTCCCTATCACCTCTACATATCTCCTTTTTAAAATCCATTCAACAGTGACACACTATAAATCCATTATTAGTCTAATTTGGCTTATCATCTCGGAGAAAAATGCAAACAAGAATGCAAAAAAAAAAAAAAGGAACTTCCCAGCACTGAATCTGATTTAGTTCCTGGGGCTATTTGGTCAAAACAGACTGCTTTGTATTTTATATAAGGTCACAGTCATCCTTAGTTGTGGCAAAATGACAAAAGCTTTTGATAATATATCAGACTAATATGAAGCTTAATACAATCTCTCAGAAATCAACCACACCAATTGTATGGTATCAAATCAATTTCTTGATAAAGTGAATCGCTTCCAGTCTGGTGATGCTAATCATCTCCTGATTGTATAATCTTCACATGCCCCCAGTGGGGATCTGTGTGCATTGTAACAATCATAACAGTATGATTATCAGTGCTAGGGTGATAGGGAGGGTAAAAGTTGAGCTGATTTTTTTTGTGTGCGTGCGTGCGTCTATACCCCATTATCTTTGTCATTAACAACAATAACGGCACTGATTGTGCACACCTCAGGCTATGTTTTGAGGATCTCATATATACAAACACACACTGAGGCTGTCTTCTGGCCTTTATCTCTACCTAATTGGGAAGGGAACAGTCGTGGTGTGGGCGAGCACACCAAAGCCCCTAGCTCATTGACACAAGGTTAAAGACCCATTAACTTGACCAGTAGAAAAAATTGAAGAGAGGGCAAAACGGGGAGTGAGTAAAGGAGAGAGAGAGAGAGAGAGAGAGAGAGAGAGAGAGAGAGAGAGAGAGAGAGAGAGAGAGAGAGAGAGAGAGAGAGAGAGAGAGAGAGAGAGAGAGACTGTGGCCTCTTTAATGTCGGAGCCTGTCTGCCCACCCACAGCTTTGAAAAACACTTTAACGCACCAGCAAGCCAAGATCATACAGTACTGGTTATTTTACGTGTCTGCTGACATTCGAGGCCTTTTAAGCCCAACTGTACCTGCCCTGTGACAACTTTGTAAACAGACGGGAAGGATAAACAACAACCCAGTCTCCCAGTCCCAGTAAGTACATTCACTGGGCGATTCTGCAGCACACGATTCAAGTCAAACGCTAAAGTTTTGTGCAATGCAGTAAGCGGTGTGCTGTTTACGTAGCCAGGTGAAAAATAAAATGTTTATTTGATGTCAGAGTTTGGGGATTGCATCCTTTCTGTGAAAAATAAGCAGCATGTTTTTAAGATGAATAACCATGAGCATGATCTTTCCCTGACTTTAACCAAGTGTTGTACTTGCCAATTCATCACCATATGTTCACCACTTCACTGCAGTTGTCAAGATAATTAAAATACTGGCATTTAATGCAAACTATTTTTCTTTTTCAGTGCCAATGTTCTGCCAGAGTTCAGAATACCTGGTTGCAAACTTACAAAAGCACATAGCTAAGTTTGTTTACTTTATAATATGGCTCATAATGAAACTGAAAACTAAATTGATAAGAAGATGTAACCAAGTGACAAGTTCACCTCTGATTTATTATTTATAATTATGTATAAAATGAAGTGAGAGTGAAGCTCTGTGACATCTTTTAGGAGTGTTCCTTGAATAAAATATCAGTGTGAAAAGCAGCACTGTGCCAAAAAGTATGACGTCAATCCCTTCTTCCTTGCGTATATGTATTTGTAAGTCAGTGTGCATGGGTGTGAGTACACTCACTCAGAGCTCCACACCTAAATTTGACATTCAGTCCGCAGCCCACAAAATGGGCACATCCTTTGCCCCCTGAGTGTCAGGAAAGGAACATTTCAGTCAGCACCCCATGAAGAGGAAGATCATCTTTTTTTTTTTTAAATCTTCTGAGTAGCAAGATGCTGAAAGCAAAGTGGTTAAGTCCAGAGGGTGAAGGGCAGAGTAAATCAATTCTTTTTGAGCAGAGCTTTTGTGTGTTGTCTAATGAAGATGCATGATTTGATTGAGAAATCAATAGAGAAGGCTTATAAAATGAATATCCGTCATTTTCTGAAAGATTCTTAATATGGCCTTGCCAGTGTGGCAATGTTAGATGTAGAGGTCAGCTGATTTTTATATTTAAGGCTGTAAGTATGTAGTATGTTTAAACACATTTTACTTACAATCTGACAAGTGAAACTGGAAATGTGAACTTATTTTCCCAGTCAACTCTTTTTTTCCACCTTTATACTTCTCACCCCACAACTCTCTTTTTTTAGCCTTGAATGCTGTCTCTATTTTTTAGTTATCCTCAGACACAGACAGACAGCCTTGGAGCACAGTAAGCAGCGCTCTAGTGTGGCTTTATTTTACATTGAAAAAGACCTGTAAAACTGCAAACCACCATTGAATCAAAACAAAACGGTCCTCTTATTTGTGAAAATAGATATGTGACCCATTTCAACTCCACCCCTCAAAGAATGGGAATCGATAAGAACCGGAATCAAAAGGAAGAATCGGAATTGGAATCAGAATCGTTAAAATCCAAACGATGCCCACCCTAATTTAGTGAAAAATGTGATGCAAGCCTTTAGATAAAAAAAAAAGTGAAAAACAAAAATGTAAAATCATGAAGGGTATACTGATGCATTTAAATTCATTCAGAGAAAACTGGCGTGAAGGGAAAAGAGGAGCAGGATATGATACTAAAAGATGCACGGCAAAGGAAGCGATGCACTGAGCAGATGGTGGTGTGCTCTCAGGTGTACAAAGACCTGCAGAGAAAGATCTGTTGGACAGAGGGAAGGATGAAGAGATGGAGAGAAAGGTGGATATTGGGACGGACTGAACAGCAAGGGAAGGTTGTGGGAAAGCTACAGACCATAAAAACTAAAAACAAAAAGCTTAGAGAAAGAGGCAGACAGAAGAGAGGACAGAGGCAATGGAAACTGGCTGCAGTAAAGGGACGGATGAAGGCATGGTGAGCGGGTTAGAAGTGGGGGTGAGAGACAGCGGGATGGAAGGTGACCAAAAGAGATGAAAGCCAGGGTTGGAGGAAGAGAAAGTTTAGAGCAACTCAGATCTGCCCCCGAGGAGGAAGGAAGGGAGGGAGGATGGAGAGGAAGGAAGGGGATAAAAGATAAAGTATACGTTCTGCAGAGCTTAACAGATTAAACAAGACAAAGATGGAGGGATGAAGAGATAAAAGGAAAGGCATGATGACGAAAGGGGAATGGAAAGGTGTAGGACAGAAAGAGACGGAGGACAGATAGAGGGAGAGAGGAATCGCTCAGATGTAGACAGAGCAGTGAGGGTGGAGGATATGAAATGACGAAAGGCAGGAAGGGGATGTGTGGTTGTAGGGACGGAGAAATATGAGGCTAACAAACACACACACAATGCCAAGATATACGTGTCTTTTAAGCCTAATAGAAAAATTGTTGCATTTTCTTTTTTTTTACCTCCTTCCTCCCTTATCATATTATAGTTTATCTTTTATCTTTTTCTGCCTCCTCCCCCAACACACACATTCTTGCTATTCCAGATGTAACCCTGCCTCCTGAATGAATGCATAAATGTATGAATGAATAATGTTTATAGGCCCCTAATAATAGATATTTACATTCACAAGTAACCAGCAAGGGAGAACTAATCACTCAACAAAATCCCA
Source organism: Gymnocephalus cernua (assembly GCA_023631565.1). NCBI lineage: Eukaryota > Metazoa > Chordata > Actinopteri > Perciformes > Percidae > Gymnocephalus > Gymnocephalus cernua. The sequence continues at coordinate 17,723,295 of CM042425.1, forward strand.
ACTGTTCCAACTGTCCTGGCTCCCAAATGGTGGAACGAGCTCCCCACCGATATCAGGATGGCCGAAATCCTACACGCATTCCGCCGAAGGCTAAAAACACATCTCTTCCGACTACACCTCGGATAAAAAAAATAAATAAATAATAATCCTGAACCTGCGCTTTCATATGTCTCTTTGCAGCTTTACTTATTTAAAGCTATGTACTTGCACTTTCATATGTCTCTTTGTAGCTTTACTTATTTAAAGCTAATGTACTTGCACTTACTACTTGTTGTCTGGAGTTTGTACCTTCACAGTTGAAAGCACTTAATTGTAAGTCGCTTTTGATAAAAGCGTCAGCTAAATGACATGTAATATAACCATTTTCCTACAACGTAGCTTTGAAAAACACTTAGAGTGTGTGTCCGGGAGTTCTAACTCTTGGCAAGGAAGCAATTATGCGTATTTCCCAATATGTCAAACCTTTGTTTTACCATGACCATACTCTTTCCTTAACCTTTTCCTTGTCTTGAAAGAACAGTTTTGTGAAACACGCTTGTTCTGAAGACACACAGATAGAAGAGTGGCATCAACCCCGCAAGAAATTCGTGCGGGGTTGATGCCACTCTTCTATCTGTGTGCAAAACATGAAGTTAATCCCAGCAGTGGTTTAGCTCAGCACAAAGACTGGAAACGTGGAACAGCTATCCTGGCTCTGTCCAAAAGTAACAAAATTCACCTACAGCACCTCTAAATCTATAACCCTCCGTACAAAAACAACGTGGCAATTTTACACATCGGTTTGATTGATCGAATTGAAGAAATAGCTTAATATACTCTTAGAATTCCCTCCACTGTAAGAAACCTAAAGTCATCATTTCCTCCGTAATTTCCTCCTAAAAAGCCCTGAGAAATACACAGGAGACCAAAACGTGTTTTCTCTCTATCATTCTGTTTCAGTCTTGAAGACACATACACACATCCATGCATCAGTTACAACATGCACACTTCACACGTTCAGCACTCTGCTCATTCTCTTTCCGTCACTCTTTTTTTTCCTCTCTCTGTTAAGGTCATTTTATACACATGACCTTCTCGACACAGGTCTCAGAAATCACTTCGACGTGCCTGTTCTGTGTGTCATGGAGACGAGGAAGACGTAGAGAGAGAGTTAGATGGTTAGAGACGACTGATGGAGAAATCCCATCCTGTGTTTAGAATGAGTTTGCTTTTATCCTTTTCCCTCTCGTTCATGAGGGTTTGATCAAAACAATTAACGACGGGGCTATTTGCACACGAAGACTGTACTCTCATACACACGCAAACATCGGTCATAAAACTGGACTTCACCACCAAGCCTTTCCAGCATAAAGGCTGTCTTAGAGTGGGGGATAAGCAGATTGATTGGCGCCTAGGGAAGGCTGTCCCTTCCCATTAAAATCTTCCTGTCAGCAGGAATGTTTCGATATTTTGCCTCCAGCATTGTGTGGGGTCTGTGTGAGCATGTACAAATGAGGGGTGTATCTCTGCCTCACATGTGTACTGTACACCAGCTCTAAATCTGTGTGTGTGTGTGTGTGCGTGCGTGTGTGTGTGTGTGTGTGTGTGTGTGCGTGTGCGTGTGCGTGTGTGTGTGTGTGTGTGTGTGTGTGTGTGTGTGTGTACCGCGTGCCACCATGGGCACGCGGTACCTTAACCAGTGGCATGCTGGCAATATGTGTGCAAAAGAGTTATTGAAGCGTTTAAATAATGGTTGAAATGCCGAAGCACTCGCTCTCATCCGCATGCCAAATTACAACGTTCACAGTTGCGCGAGCTGTTATTTACGGTAGTTTGATTGACTTGTATCCCCACCATAGACTGTATAAAAACTATCCCCATCCGCATGCAGAAAAGACCTGGCTTTGCTGACAGTCTTCGGATAAACATGTCTCTGACTGGGAATGATACGAAGAGGCTTACCAACCGCCGCTGGGCAGATGAACTAACGCTAGTCTCGTTACTGTAAGTAGGCTACAATAAAACCTTTGTGAGTAAAAAGTCAGTAGGCTACTTATCAATGCACTCACCTGTATTTGCCAGGCACAAACATGTAGAAAGCAATATGTCAATCTGCTCTATCTGCTCAGTCCACTCTCGTCCACCGAGCTGTTTTACGCAAACACAGCTCTACTCTGCAAATAGCAAATTTGTACAAACAAGCTAAAACAAAAGCTGTCGGTTTGTAGTCTGTTTATCTTAGTTTGCCGGGAATCTTCAAATTTGGAAAAAAAATTATAAACTTAACTGCTGGCTAAACGAACAGTCCTCTCCGCTGGAGCGGTAAATCTATTGATGTATTAAGACCAAAACAGATGCATGTGGCTACTTAATATGCACATGAATGACGCCATCGTTATGTTCGCGTTCTTCATTCTTGATAATGATGCTGGTTGTATTATTTTGCAACAGCATTGTTTCATTGCAAATGAGGCATACATAACCTGCTTATCAGTCCAGTCCGCTCCCTGTTTTATAAGATAATACACATGATGAATTACAGCCATATGTTCATTATTACAGGAACTCAGGAGAACCGTCATATGAGTCTGCAGTGCAGGGCGATGTGGGCGCAGCCCCGCAGGTCTGCTAACGTTCGTTAAATTGTGCTACTAGCTACCGCTAACGTTAGCGAGCCCGGGCAGTTTGGGAACAGAGACGTTAACGTTACGACCACGTTACAGGAGTACCTACCTGTGTAATGTCTTGTATCGGATAAATGTCTTTGCCTTTCCTACCGTACATTTCTCCGCTCTCAGCTGAGATAGACACATTCATTAGCTTAACACGCTGTAGTGTTTACCACCACTGCACATTAGCCAAGCAGCTAGCGGAGTTCCTTCTGTTCATACGGCACGGTTGAATTTCAGCCTGCATGCACATTTCATAGCCTAAAACAGAGCGGTTTATATTGGTAGAGAGCAACAAGTTAGCGAACTGCCGAGTCGCCATCTCTGCTCTCTGTCTGCTCAGCTGCTGGACGGGCTGCACTCGGCATTGTCGGCAAACTATTTTATTTATATGTTACTTTATAGACAAAAGAGCTTTCTGAACTGTCTGTGGAATGGATCAACAGAGATGAAAGAAACCAGTGGCCATAAATTACATTAAAACTCCGTAAAGACTCTCACATTGAGCTGAAATAGAAACAACTGCGATAAAAAAAATGTATACAGTCCTAGCCCTAGCAGGTTGTCAGACGTTGCAATTCCGCCGTTGGTCCTATAAGCCCATGGTTGCTTCAAGACATGGCGCTGTTCCTGGGGGCTTGGCTACACCGCTATGTTTACATTTAGCTTCATGTTGTCATGTATCATCTTTACTTAAGTCTTTCGCATCTGCATCCGCCCCCCAGCGGCATTTCTCCAACATTTGAGTATAGTTTTGTCCATCTCAGTCACTACTATGTGAAACAATGCTGACAACTTGTGAAATGAACATACAGCAAGCTCTGACTGTATATGTAGGCCTGCAGAATTAGATTATTTGTTGTCCTTAAAGGGTTGATGGCGGCATGTACTGTATGAAGGCATACATTTTTTATTCAACAATATGCCCAAAATGAGGTTGGTTATAGAGCCATTATGTCGGTTACTTTTCGATTCTGTTGACTTAAAACTTGAGATAAAAAAAAAAATATGTTACCTTGGAAAAAGTACTGGAGTTGACCAAAAAATAAATGACAAAAGCTCCAGATCAGCTACTAAATGGACTTTGTGGTGATGTTGTTTTACCAACTTTTGTTTCCAAGGTCCAGAATGAACTTTCAATCTTAAAATCATAATAATGTGTTGAACCATCTAGATAAATTATCATCCACTAAAGTAGATTTTTGGCTCAAGTTCAAATTTGGTGCTTTTCACCCACCGTGTTATTTATAAACAAAAAACTGCCAAGCACTAAAAGGATTTTTAGTAAACTCCTACAATCATATATGTATTACACATTTGAACACTTATAATTATTTGGAGCCTGGAAGGTATTAATAAATGACTTGTGCCCATGTATAAGTCATTTGTCCTCAAAGTGTTGCAGTGCAGCTGAATTTTAGTAGAATGATGCGTTCTTGTTATGAATAGATCTCTCCTGAAATTACCTTATTCTTTGCATTTGTTCATCTCCCCTCAGCACTCTTTACCATACAGTTGGGATGCCACATTGGAAGTAAGTTCAGCACTCCTTGTTTAAAGGGATGGTTCGGAGTAATTTCACCCTAGGGTCCTTTGAACCATGACTCCCTTGGTCTAACACATTGGGCGAGTTAGTGCCAGTAGTACAAATAGGTTCTGTACTCATAAATCGAGGCATTGGAAAGTTTGTAAGTACACCAGGAGTTTATTTAAATAACACTTGCCTGAAGGCTTCTGCTCTCTGCTGCTACCGCTGTTAGCTAGCTATCTCTCCGATTCTCCTCCATTAGTTGTAGTTCCTCGTCCGTGTATTCAGGCTTGATCTCTTCTTCTATTCTCTCGCTTCTTGCTCCTTCTTCACTACTTTACCAGTAGCCTCTTCTGGCAATAGACGTCGTGCTCTGTGCATAATCTCGCGGAGCTTTTTAGCCTTGTGCTAAATTACTCTTGAAGTAATCTCTTTAAATTATTTATCATGAGGTTTCTGATTGTGTGGTGAAATATGTTTGATTTTCTCCTTTGTCAATGTGAGCTACCTTAATGGTTGCCATGTAATATACTGTAATATATAATTTTGTTTTCAAGATATTTCTTTATTTGCTTGATTAGTTATTGTTTTTATTTTAATTGTAATTTTTCTTCTTTTTTGTAATTTAGTTTTGTTAGCAGATGTTGTATTTATTTTCTCTTTTCGTTACTGTATATGTCATGAAATGTTTTAACATTGTCCTATTAAATGTTGTCTTGGACCCCAGGAAGACTAGCTGGTTATCTAGGCGTCAGCTAATGGGGATCCTTATAATAAATACAAAATACTCTTTAAGTAATTAGAGGGTACACATTACTAATTCATGCACACAAAGTGCTAATTACTAATTCATTTATGTGCACCATGTATCACAGAGGCTTTGCAGTATTGATACTTTTGAAGCTGTAAAGTCTGAAACGTGGACTTATCTAACCTATTAACTAGATTTAACATTATTGGTTTGTTCTGTATTTAGGAAGTAAACAATTGGATCTTACAATATGTTTGCAACTCATGCTTTTCTGACCCGACAATAATTTGTAGTAAAATTAAACTACATTTTGTAAGTTTACCAAGTACTGTAAGTATGGTAACATTGTTCATTTTTGCGCAATGTACTGTATTAAGGTAAGATGTTGAACTTGTTAAGGGAAATGTCTTAGAAAAGTTGTGTGTACATGCACATGACATAAAACACAAAAAAACTGGTTTATACCTGAGAGGATGAAAGAACATTTTGCAAACAGCCTTGTGTGAAATCTGGAAAAGAACACCCACAGCCCCAGAAGGTGAAAAAAGCCTTCCTAGCTACATGTCAAATTTATATTGCTTTGACCTTTTCCCTCAGGTGCTCCTATTTCTCAGTGCATGCAGAGATTCACCAAACTGCTGATGTCTGCACCACCTTGCCTCGCCTTTCTACACATTTGGATAAAAGGGTGGGGGTGATATGGTGGGGGGGGGGCACAATATCTACACCGGCACTTTCAGCTCTTAATTCACACAGATAGGGCACATGAATGGCAAACTGAACTCCCTGAAGCATTTTTCTTCACCGTTCACAATAAACAGATGGAGAAAATATATTTGTAGCATGAAAATTGTGTGTGTGTGTGTGTGTGAGTGTGTGAGTGTGTGAGAGAGAGAGAGAGAGAGAGATACATGGTTGTTCTTCCATCAAGTGAATCTGTGTGGATTCTCAAGGACTTCAAAGGACAGCCATAGAGTTATATGCTTGTTTACCTTCAGTTATTATTTGTAATGATAATGTTGTGGGTACAGAGTCAAAGAGAAATGGAGTCATGATGAATTGAAGTTGTCTAACTGTGACCTTAACCAACATTGTACAATTATTCAAAGGAAGCAAATAATTGGTTTCCAGGACAAATGGGACATTTTCTATCAACCCACACACCCACAACTAAGCAGCATCATTCTCTGCTGTACACCTGAAGGTCACTGAATGGTAATGTGGTGGAGGTACAGTAATTACACATTACATTTTGACACACAGTCCAGTCAGAAGAAAGGGTCCAAATGAAGGAAATAATGAAATTCACGCAAGTTGTTTAAATTTGAGGCAATAACAGACAGAGTCTGGACACAGAAGTGCAAAGTTGATGCCTGTGGGTACAGTGTATTTGTATTTTGTGAAATAGTTTTAAACAGCAATTAATTGTGTTTCCATGCTACTGCATTACTGACTATGTATAAGCATAATAATCCATATGAAGCAGTGTAATGTACTGTAAAGGTTATTCTTTGTGTTGTTGGAACAGAGAGGTGAATGAACATGGCTGTCTGAGTCAATCTGTGTCAGAGAATACCGTTTCTCAGCGTCCTTTGATTCAATGTCCTCTTGTCACACCCTCAAGGACAAGTTTGCAAAGTTGTGCCTATGTGTTTGTGTGTGTCTGAGTGTGTGTTTATGCCCGAGGCATGTGCCAGCATCTATGACCAAATTTCACCACCTCCAAGCGCGACACATTAGCCAGTGGCAGCTGAGCGCAAGGACACTAAGGGTTACATAAAGGTCTGTGTCTGTGTGTGTGTGTGTGTGTGTGTGTTCATATTACTAAGCATTACTGTATTGGGAGTGTACTGCATGTGTCTACATGACACAAAATCAGTGTCAATCATTGTTTAAAACCGTGCTACTGCTGTAGTGATCGATCTGCATCTTCTCTGGGACTCAAAGTGATGTTAGAGTGACAAACGTCAACTGCAGAAGCTATCACTTAAATGTGTTAAATAGTTCAGTTAAAATTGAAGGGAATGCAGCAAATTTCAAAATGCTTCAACTGGTCTAGAATTTGGCAACACAATACTTTTCAGAGAAGCACCACATATTACGTGAAGGCTACATATTGAGAGATATTTAGAGTTGGAACATTTTTGATGAAGGTCTTCACTGATCACACATTGTGACCAACCAAATACAGGCACATTCTCATGAAGGCCAAACCTGTCCTGAACTATTTAAGCTGATTCAGTTGAATAGGAGTCATTTGTTCACCCTTTTGGAGCACACTAAAGCCCACTCCCAATTACATTAGTAATTCCCATTCCACCTTAAAAACGGCCAATCTGAATTTAAAGAGCCTGTGAGCTGACATTGACCACTGCGGACAAATAGAACTACTTTACCAGCGTTATTCACCTTCAAATAAAGAGATCTCTCTGCAGCACACACTTCAAGTTTATCAGAAGCCACAACACACACACACACACACACACACACACACACACTGATAAAAGGCTCAGATCCCTGAGCAGCACATAAACACAGCCTGATCTATTCTACACAACCACTCAGGCTGTAACCTGCCAATAACACTCACCAGCACACACAAACACAAACACACACACACACACACACACACACACACACACACACACACACACACACACACACACACACACACACACACACACACACACACACACACCAAATATCCAGACAATGCACTGCTGAGCAAGGTAAATAGATGAATCACACACACAAAGGGATAATAGTGTGTTGACAAGCTTGGCTCACACCAAGGTTATGGAGGGAGGAGGGATGACTGGTGAATGGGGATGTAAGTAGCATATATGCCTTGCTTTAAGTGGGCCTGTAACACTTCCTATTCTGATGTATTGTTACAGTAAAACACTTGCAAATACATGTCAAGGGCTGCTGCAAGAGTAGAAAAAGGGTTACCAAAAATAGAGAAAAATCAACATTAAAAGCAGCATAGAGGCGAGAAAAGGATAAGGAAGAGGATATGCTGGCCAGGTTTAATGTGGTGCGGGGATTCACCGTAATAAAGACGTCTTGCTTTGGAAGCTTTAGTGCTCTATGAGAGCTGCAGATACAAACAGCAGGAGGATTAAATACAAACCTTAGACCTTTCTTCCTCTCTCCGTCCTCTGTGTCACTGGTTTCATCGCCTTGTGGCTTTTCTTTTTTCAAGTCTCTTTCCACACATGCTTGACTTTCATGCTATGTTTCAAATGCCCCCTTCAAAATACAAACTAAGCTGCTTTTTTCTCTCTAACTCATGTTCTGATATAGTTTTCTTTATTCTTCCTTATCTGTCTCTTAATACAGCAAAACACACTCCTTTGAAGTTAAAGACGCTTTAAAATAGTAAGAAAGCTTTGAATGATAATGCTAATAAGTAATTCCTAACCACCAACACCCTTACTGGTGATAAACTGCCATCAATGTTAACTATAACTATACTGTATTATCACCTCTACAATCATCAACATGATCTTGACCTCACTGACCTCTCCATCGTTTGTCTACCGTTTACTGTCATTATCAACATATTGGAGTCGTCTATACTTACTAGTAGCCACACTAACAGTAACGTGGGTCAACAGAGTTGTCCATCACTTTGGACCAAACTGAAATATCTTAACTTTTGGATGAGTATAGCAGTAACATTATAGCTGTGAAAGTACCAGTGCATTGCACGTACAGTGCAGGCTATTTGTCGGTGAATAAATGCCCAAGCCAAGTTCCCACCTGCTGATTAAAGTGAAGGGATTTAGCCCCAAAGTTATCGACATGGTGGACTGACCTTTAGGTGTGCCAGCTTTTCTCATTTTAGTGACGAGCCGCCCCTCCGAGTTTTGCTCAGCCTCATGGTAGAAATGATAGTTAAAATGAGTTTGGAGGAAACACACTGACACATTTAATGATTCAATAATATATTGACTGAGGTGTAAAATGAACTGCTCTGTAAAGGCAAGATATGTCACTCTAATCGAATTGCCTCATTTCCCGCTTGTGGTTGTGTGCTTGCGTTTAGAAAGCCATCTACCCCATTAACTGTGGTGACAGCTGATGAAGATGACACGCTGTATTCTTCATATCGGACTAGCTTTCTCCTTCTGCCTTGGATAAACAAACATGCAACACACTTCAATTAAGTCAAACACTTTTACCACACACATTTACCTGATTGGTTCTCGGTCCTCAGATTAGCTCTAAAACGGATGCAACTTTTTGTTACCCTTTCCTCTTATCTACCTTTAAAGTGTACATTATGTTGTACATGGGGTGTAATTATTGTTTGGTGGTTTTACTAAAGCAAGGATGCAATGATGTGCTCACACAGGCTTTCTGTGAAGAAGCTCTGTTGTTAAGTTTCTAAGAAATCTGAGCTCAGAAAAAGTTTGATGATAGAAGATAACACCCTAATAGTTTTTACCACCTGGAGGCTTAATGCAGAACAGGCAGAGACACAGAAAACCAAACTTTTTATGCGGAGACACGCACGCACGCACGCACGCACGCACACACACACACACACAGTACAGAGGCATTTTGATCAGAACAGCTTGTCTTAGTGACTAATACACAAGTCTTCACGGACCATTAACTTGCTCCAATTAAAACATGAAGCAATATGTTGTTTTCCTTGAGATTTTGCATTCTCCTTCATCAGCCCTCAGGGATGACACCTTGAGTCTATTTCTGCAGCGTATCCCTCCAGTCATTCACATATGGTTGTTCCCGGCTTCTCGTCGCTTAAAACTAGGGCTGTGCAATTTATCGAAATTTAATCGTGATTATGATTTCGGCTCCCAATGATCACAAAAACTTAACAATCGACAAAAAGTGTTCTAAATGAAAACATAAAGTATAAATAGGAAAAGTATTAAGGCAAATTGTGTTGTTTTTTTTACTGTTGATTTATTTAACTTTTTTCACTGTTTTAAAGTTCAATAATTGCAACATCTTTCCAGAAGTCAACGAGTAATCGCGGTAAATGATCGTGATTTCAATATTGACCAAAATAATCGTGATTATATTTGTTTCCATAATCGAGCAGCCCTACTTAAAACATGCTAAAGGAAGAGGTTGTTACTTTTATAAGCTTTTTCAAGTGTGATAACTGCATGAACACCCTACACACATATGAAGCGCTTACATGAGCAAGAGAAAGAAAATCTTGGGCATGAATGAATGTTTAAATGATTTGAAAATAAATTGTCACCATACTATATGACAGTATCAATAATTGTGTTTGAAACAAAAGGTGGAAAATGACTTTGATATCTTCATCAGGCCTTTGGGACGGCACCGACAGCCCCTCTCCCTCTGCTGGTCCCTCTGTTGTTTAACATATGGTTGGATTGGATCTGGCAACACTCAGAGAGTGCATTCACAATATGGTTTGAAATGACATTTAAATTTCCCATGCAGCACAATATGGTGTCAGACTTCTGTGCCAACGCTCTGAAACAAAAGTCTTCTCCTAGTCTGTCTGGTAGCTCACACTGCTTATTGGCAACTATACAGTATGTTTCATTTAGACATGTTTGGGGAGTTAAAGAATGGATTTACTGTATGGGAAATGCATAAGTCTGATAATGAAAAAAGCAACAACAAAAAAATCCCCAGATTGAGGATGCATTTTACAAATAAAAGGATGTAACACCTTGAAAAAACGCTGGGGGTTGTTGTATATGACGGTATTCTTTCTTTTTTAATTACTTTACATAAGTCCTCAAATGTGATGTGAACTCCTCAAACGATAGCAGGGATTTGTGTTTTCAGTTCTGATTGAAAAGGCAAAAATAAAAATCCTTATGCACACGTACAATGGCATTTCAGGTAAATAGGACATTGCTCAGATCTCACTCACTCCATAGCCCTAGCACATTCTGCTCAACTTCCTTTAAAGCTAAATTTTACTCATCACTTTTTTTTTTTTTTTTTTAAGTCAAAGGATAGTGGCTGCAATATTGGATGTTCTGCTCAAGTATCGCCATTTCTTGTCCTTTCATTATGAATAATCTTTAAGCTGCAGTAAGGCACACATTTTGACATTTGAGTCAGAGTTCATGTTTTGAGAAAGGATGTGAAGTATCCATGCACTACATGTCACCAAAGCTCTTAGACGTCAGTGTGACCTTTCTTCCTCTCTTTAGACCTTGTTAGTTGACCATCAACCAGGAATGCTTCTTTCAAACCAGGACCCATATTAAAATTTAGTGTTAAAACAGACTAAAAACATGTTACTATGGTCACCATCCAGCAACTATCCAAATTGTATGTGACTCAATTATTCTAATTATTGACTAAAATAGCCTACCTCTTATCATGATGTTCATTATCTGTCATAATCGCTATTATTATCATTTTTCATTATGTACGAAATATCCGGAAGATGTAAATTACTTTTACAATGAGGTATACTATTTATTATGGACAGAGCTTGATGACACTCCAGTCATTTGATCTGCTGAGTCACATTCATAACTTTAGAGCCTATTTAAATTTCAATTTAAATAGGCTTCAGGTTTTTTCTAGGTCTAGATTCCAAGGAAGGTTTCCTGTGCTTCATTTCTGGGAGCAGAATTTTCTCAGACGGCAATGTCCTAATGTTATCATATTAATCTATCAATCACTGTTACTATGAAATGAAATATGCCATTCACTACTTTAAGAGTAAGACTGTATTAGATGTCTCTGTCATTTGCATCTGTTTTTCTTAGATGCTGAACGTGCTTTGTATGTGTGTAAAAAAAGTTTTGATAGGTTAAAAAAATCAATAAAAGATATTGAGAAAAAAAACAAGCTAAAAAAAAGACTATTAGATAACCCAAAGATACAGTTTATTTGCAACAGTGGAACACAGAACTAGTTAGTGATCGAATAATATTTGATTCCTCTAAAGCAGACAAAACAGGAAAATAGAAACTTTAAAAAATGAACAAGTACACAACATACACAGATAAGAAACTATTTAGTTGTAAAAAGTGTAAATTATATTATCAAACGGTATGACGGGAATCTTTCAAGGTTGTTGGAGGGATATGGAAAAGAGCACAGCATGTAGTCCAAAGCCATGGGAAGATGTGAACCTGTGTGTGAGGGTAAGTTTGAGTCAGAGAGAGAGAGAGAGAGAGAGAGAGAGAGAGAGAGAGAGAGAGAGAGAGAGAGAGAGAGAGAGAGAGAGAGTAATCTGAGAGAGACAGGTTTGGGGATTTACTCCACACTGAGCTTAGCTCTGCGGGGGTTCGAGAGGCCTAGAGACACCCTCCCTGCTGCATCACTGGCCATGATGAAGGAGGCAATTTGAAGTTACAGTCTCTTTTCTGTCTGCATATAGCACAATATGCAAGAGGAAACTGGACTAAGGTGCAAGTATATTTGTCCAAATATGCACAAATGGTGGGTAAAAGGGGAAGAAAAAAAGGACCAGAGAGATACGAACTTATAAATGTAAAAAATGTCTCCTTCACCTCTTGCACTTCTGCAGTTCACACAATGCAACTTTATTCTTCGAGACGAACAGCTCCACAAATTGGGAAATACTTTCCGCCACGACTTCCGCTAGCTACTTTATCACGCTAACCTGGATCTGGATTCTTTACTTCACATTGCAGATTCACTGCAATGACATATGTAGTGATGTATAGGCTAAGATGTAAAAAAAATATCTAAAAAGAGGAAAATTAGAGAGTTGTGGATACAGTATATGGACATAGTATATGGACATAAAGTGAGTTTCACTAGCAGAGCTGTTGCTAGCTGATGATGAAACGTCAAGGAACAAGTAGAGAGAACATCCACTACACCCCTGATCAATGGCAGTGACAGCAGACATGAAGACTTATTATTGTCAAATCCGAAGAAACTGACAAAGGTGAAGGTTTGTAATAATTGCAGGTGTAATTGTAATATTTTAAAGAAGTTGAATCTGGTACTCAATATTGCCTGTTTTAGCTGTTTCCAAGTGTGCTTGTATATCTGCCTCTACTAGTCTTATGGAATGGGACTTATATACAGTAGGTGGAGAGGTAGAGCTGAAACAGACAACTGGTCAAAATGTGAAAGGGTCGCTTCCCTGGTCACATCATTAAATTTCCAGGTGCCCAAAAACACCTGGCTGGGGGTGAACACTGGGTGGTCCCCCATCAGCCATTATTATTGCAAATGCTGCGTTACAGCTGGTTGGGGTAGTAAAGGGCAGATCCCACTTTAGAGCATTAATGCCTCCTGCAGAGCTGAACCAGAGAGAGGGGGAGGAAGTGAGGAGGAGAAAAAAAAAGGTTGTGAGCAAGTGAGGCACATAGACAAGAAAAAGATGCCTCTTGAAACTTCTTTCTCATCTCTTCTCCTCTAACTTCCAGTATCACCTGGTGAAAATACACATGACCTATTAGCCTGTCTGACTGGCTGGTTCTTCACCATGTTAAGGTACAGTTGATTCTTTTGTCACTGAGACTGAACCTTTTGATCACAAAAGAAAGGAAAAAAGTTGCATTTATTTTTGCCAGAGCACTTTACATTGGCATCCCTGCAGCACCGCCGAACTGGTCTTATTCGAAAAAGAGAGAGCTCAATTTTTACACGCAGGGGGTCGGTCTGAACGTGGCCTTACTGTCTATTGTATGTATAGACTCAGACATTCTACTGTATATTATAATGTTCAAATTAAGCTAAATTCATTTGTCTTTACCTGTGTATTCTGTGGTTGTATGCTGTCATTCCAAATTGACTTGCATGAATGTACACAGGTGCTTCCCCAACTGAGAAACTTAATTTAAGAATGTGCGTAAAGAAATGTAGAGGAAGTAATTGCGCACTTGGACAAGTATCCAAATAATTGACATGCCTGCCTGTGATTGGACAGGCACTGCTTTCCAACATACAGTCCATGAGTGACTACAATATACAACTGAAAAATACTACAAATTGACTTATTTTAGATACAAATGGCAATGCTATAAAAGCCTAACAGTGAATAGTGGGGGGTCATTGAGTGAGCGTGTGTGAAAGTATGGGTGATTCACGTTTAAGATGGAAATGGAGAGAGAACGTGAGAGAAAGAAAGGCGGGTGATGTGGTGAAAGAGAGACACATCAATCTTCTCTGTGCCCCTTGTGGTCTGGGGTACCTGTGCTGTTTCTGACATCAACAGAGCCAAGCCTTCTGGGTAGTAATCAATCAGTCACACTCCAACACGCTGGTGGAACTGAGTGTGTGTGTGTGTGTGTGTGTGTGTGTGTGTGTGTATGTGTATGTGTATGTGTGTGTGTGTGTGTGTGTGTGTGTGTGTGTGTGTGTGTGTGTCTATGTGTGTGTTTAAGTGTTTGAGTGCGTATTGGAGTGGAGGGGGAACATTAGCCAGGCAAAGGATGAGTAGAAACAGAGATAATGGAGTGCGTAGGGTAAGAAAGAAAGGAAAGTGAGGTCTGCATGAAACAGAGATTGAACAAATTTACAGTACAGAAAAAAGGTGAAGTGATAATGACACAACATTGAATTAATGTAAAGGTTAAAGTGCTCATATTATGCTCATTTCCAGGTTCATAATTGTATGTAGAGGTACCAGAATAAGTTTATGTGGTATAATTTTCAGAAAACACCATATTTTTGTTGTACTGCACACTGCTGCAGCTCTTCTTTTCACCCTGTGTATTGAGCTCTCTGTTTTAGCTACAGAGTGAGGCATCTCACTTCTGTACTATCTTTGTTGGGAGTCGCAGTAAGTACTGCTAGCTTGTCAGTTGCAGAGCATGAGGGAGTCTTTACTTGGACTATAATCGAGCTGTTCGGAGCAGTTTGTGAACAGGGTTTTCTCTGGAAGATGTGCCTTTGGGGTGGACTTTGGGCTTTTTCACTTTGTAAACCTATAGCCCTAACATGCACGAATAGATATATAACACACTAAAGGAAAGGGGAAAAGCCAAAAAGCATAATACTGTATGAGCACTTTAAGTTTTCCCAAAATGTTCTCATAATCTGACCATGTCTACTTATTTTTCTGTGTGCAGGTGAAGGAGGCTGCTTGTGTGAAAAGACAAAGAGGTAGAAGTGGCACGAAAACAGATGAAGAATAATCAGAAATGCAGAATGTATAATAACGATGTATGGATGGTTAGAAATACTCTCTCTAATTCTACTGATTGTTCACACAACCATGGTTCACTTATGCAGGTGTTTTCACTTGTTATGTCTGATTAGACCTCTTCTTAGGAGAGTCTAGGCTATATAAAGACCTGCCTGTTATGCCTGCTGGTTATGTTGCACCTGTTAGCACAAAATAACATGATTATTATAGGCCTTTTTTTTCCTTTTTACACAGATGATAATTTGACTCACCAGGTAAGAAAAGCACAGATGTTATTAATGACGTCAACAATGGCTCTGTTTTATTCAAGTGTCCCAGTAAGACACGAAAGTGACTTCAAGTACCTAATCCATATAAAAACCTCCCAGCCCTGTTCGACAAAAAAGTTCTATCATTCTTTTCTGCCTTTATTCACTTTGTCTTTCATATGTTATCGGAATTGATTTTTTTTTTTTTTTTTTTAATTACACCATAACTTCATTTTATCCATGTTTTTCTTGGCTCCAATTATTTTCTTTACTACAATTTTGTCTTTTAATACAATGTTCTCTGAATGTGATCGATGAGTGTCAAGGTTAAAAGACCAATAAAAGAAAGCTTAAAAACGGAATGTACGTTTGTTTCAAGTCAAAAAGTTTTTTTTTTTTTTTTTTAAATCTTTAAAAAGTTTGTCAGATATTTATAGTGTTGTGTTCTGTTGAGAGATGTCAGTTTAAACGTTTCCTGAGGTCTCCTTAAAGCCTCTTAGTCATCACCGGACCTTCCAACCCAGCACAACAATAAACCGGCCCTCGTAAATCACCAAGGACCTCTATTGAATTAGCTCTGCAGCCAGATCAAATCCAGCGTAATTGGTTAAATGCATTATGTTGATTAATCTGTTCCACTAGCTGTAATAAAGTAACAAGCAGCACAATGAGAGCAGATCTTTTTTTTTTTCTCGTTTCTTACTTCGGTCTTTAGTACTGAGAAATCTTTACAAATGACCTGACAAAAACGAGAGTTGGTTTCCTCCTCCTCCTCCTCCTGCCAGTCTCTCACTCAGTTCTCATTTTTGATTGTTCTTCCATTCTGTATCTCAGGATTCTGGTAAAAGCGCTTTCTACCAACACCCTCCTCTATCTCATTATCTTCCTCTCTATCTTCTGATGCATAGGCTTTTAGGAATGAAAAACTTTGCAAAGCAACACATCTATCCATTCTAATGAAGAAAATCACATTCTTCTTCTCTCTAATCACCACTCCTCCATCAGTGAATGCTACTCACATGCCGCCTGTATTTAAAGGAATGCTTTTGTGCTCTGAATAATGCCATAATTACTGAGGACTTTTTAGAGAAACTGCCACCAAATCTTTTATTCCAAAGAGGCTCAATTAATTTGGAGGAGGAGGAAAACTATTTACAACTGTCAAGTACCTCTTCAGCAAAAACCTGTCTTTTCTCCACTGGTTTGATACTGCTCTATTGAAGGAATGCGGTGAATACTTATACTGCAAAGTTGTCGCAGTAGCATCTGTGACTTTAAAGGCCGTTATATACTAGCGCTTCCAAAAGTGCGTGCGGAAATCGTGACCTCACGGGACTGCCTTGAGTATTTATACTCGCGCGTGGTGGTCGCGACACTAGTTGCAGTCTTCTCCTGAACAGCGGTGGCGCTAAGGAGCAAAGGCTACCGATGTTTTTCTTTCTAAGGACTAGAAGAAGAAGAAAAAGATAAACAACGGCAGAACAGGCAGCAACAGTGCCGTCAATGCTTCGATTTGATTCAGTGAGCTACTTGGTCGGATCAAGCCTTTCGTTCACAAAAAAAGAACTCATCTTAACCCAGTAAGTTTACAAGAGAGACTTGCAGTCAGTCGGCGGGTCCTGGCATCTGGTTTCCCAGGAGCTCGTTCAGGCTTTCTGTTTCCGTTTTTGTCGAGCGCCGCTGAAAAAAATAGACTGGTGCGCGCCCTCCGCTTGCACGCTGAAAATCGGACGCGCCGGCCGGAAATTACGTCATTTTGATGTCACGAATGCGCGCGCCACCTCCAACGCGTCAAGCCTAAAACGGCTTTAAGGCCTCTGATGATCCAACTTTTACTCCTTGGAATAAATGAAAAGCAGCTTAAAGACCTCATATTATGCTCATTTTCAGGTTAAGAATTGTATTAAGAGGTTGTACCAGAATAGGTTTACATGATTTAATTTTCAAAAAACACCATATTTTTGTCGTACTGCACATTGCTGTGGCTCCTCTTTCCACCCTTTGTGTTAAGCGCTCCGTTTTAGCTAGAGTGAGGCATCTCACTTCTATTCCATCTTTGTTGAGAGTTGCACATGCACACTACCTAGGTAAAGACTACTAGCCAGTCAGAAGCAGAGTAGGGCGGGCCCTCGCAAGCAAGCTATTGTGATCCAAAACCAACTTGCTTCAGCCGGTAACCATGGCTCTGGCTCAGCTGTACATGTTTGAACCCGAGTCTGATCCCGAAACACAGGCAGAACAACCTAAACCAGCTTCACAACCTAGACTGGAGCACGACGTTTCAGATTGGTAAGTCTTTCATACGTAACGTTTTAATTCTCCTGGACATGACGATACTACTATCTGAACTCTTTGGGCCTCCGCTCTAACTAGCTTGGTTTGAGGGCGTGCCACACTAGCAGCTAGGGCTGGGCGATATGGAGAAAATCAGATATCACAATATTCTTGACCAAATACCTCAATATCGATATTGCTGCGATACTCTAGCGTTGACAATAGGTGCTTTAACAAAATATCTTCACACTTAGATTTTAGATAAATAATCATCAGTAACGTGGACATAATGTCTAAGTGGAGAAAAGGCAAACAGAACAGCTAGAACAGTTTGATAAGTTCAGAAAAGTACATTACTGTAATGCAGCCTTTAAAACCAGTAAAAGACAACACTTATGCCATATCACCATATTACGATATCCAAAATCTAAGACGATACCTAGTCTCATATCACGATATCAATATAATATCGATATATTGCCCAGCCCTACTAGCAGCTAGGTGAGCATTATAACATGTGTTACAAAGTGACACAAAATGTCGCGCAGAAGTAAAGGCTGGACTACAATAGAGCTGTTTCTAGCCGTTCGTGAACAGTTTTCTGTGAGAGATGGTATTTCCCTTTGGAGTGGACTTTGGGCTTTTCCACTTTGTAAACCTATTACATGCACAAACATGATATATAACACAATAAAGGAAAGGGAAAAAGCCCAAAAAAAACATAATATGAGCACTTTAAAACTCTGATGAGTGGCCAGCAACATTACGAATGGGAGCAGTTGGGGTATCAGCTATTTGGATGCCAGATAGAACCAAATGGTTGGTTTGAGAGCCAGTACCAAGGCAAATGCCATAAGTCCTGGCTTACAGCTGCAGATTGCAAAATTGGATAGATGGTCAGGGATGATATGAAAACATGCATACTTTGTATTGGTTGTATATGGTGAAACCAAATTCAGTGAATAGAGCAGCATTATTATTGCCAGGTTTTGGGGATTCGTACCCACTTCAGGGACGCATGTTCTAAATGTACTGTGAGCCACGTTGGATAAATGCATCCACT
Organism: Gymnocephalus cernua; assembly: GCA_023631565.1. Classification (NCBI taxonomy): domain Eukaryota; kingdom Metazoa; phylum Chordata; class Actinopteri; order Perciformes; family Percidae; genus Gymnocephalus; species Gymnocephalus cernua. Next base: position 17,741,918 of record CM042425.1, read on the forward strand.
AAAAGCTGTATGTTAATGCAAAACAGTTGAGTATGCTGCAAAACTTTGCAACATTTGCAGAAACTTTTTTAAATGTCTGTAGGGCATGACACATTTTACAGCTTCTTGGGGATTTTTAGAAGTCACTGTAAATACAGCAGAAATTACATGAAAATGTGCGAGAATCGACAGAATGAGCAATACTCCATTAAAAGGTTTGTATAAGTTAGTTACTGACTGTAGCTCTATTTATTCTAATGCAATGCATTCAAGTAATTTAATTTGCAGTCAGGAGCAAGAAGCAAATCTGACCTCATCTATTGCCTTAAAAACTGTGCTGAACCACTCACATTAGAATAATTATTTATCATGACTATGAAACATGCCCCTTGTCCACAGTGATATTACACAGTCTGTTCCCCCAGCAGTAGTTTAGCAGCCAAGCACCAGAGCCAGTAACCAACATTCATCCAAAATATCAATCTCTCAACTAACCCGGAGCTGCAGTGCTGTTATTTCAATGAGCACTGCATGCTTTGACACAACAATAAGAAACAGACCGTTCTCTACACCACCATCTCTGTCCCATGTCCTCACAGAGTAGTGATGCTACTTGATAGATTATGCTTTTACCAGAGTTCTTTGGCAAGAAACCAGAAGTATCTATTATCTGAATAAAAGCTTTTCACAGAGTATCCTTGTAGGCTTGTGCCAATTGGCAATCGGATCGTATATCGACGATTGAAGAGATGATCGCTGATTGTTTTTTCCTACACCTCTATTAAAGTGATTTTAACTAACTTACTATCAGAATCAAGATGTCATAAAAAAAAAACTTATCTAGAATATGCGCTCTGTTCATTTAGAGATGTTTCTGGTAAAGCTGTAAGCTGATTAAAGTGGAAGCTGCTCTGCATATGCATAATAAGAAACTCTGCAATCCTGAGTAACCACAATTGAATGACTTGAAATGATAAGCGATCGCCCAAGCCTACAGTATATCCATGTCCACTTTAGAACATATGCAGCTATTCAGCAAGATCACATCCGTGCTGTCCTATTTGCTTCTTTTTCACTTTTTTGCATTTCTCAATCATGACCAATAAAAGTTAAATTGTAATGATGACTCGTTTCCCCTAAAATCTCATTAAAAGAAAAATGCTGGTTAATGGAGCTAAGACATGAAAGTTGAATGAATGTGTGTGTGTGTGTGTGTGTGTGTGTGTGTGTGTGTGTGTGTGTGTGTGTGTGTGTGTGTGTGTGTGTGTGTGTGTGTGTGTGTGTGTGTGTGTGTGATATACAGTTCATCTGTGTATTTGCTCACACTAGAAGACACCCAAAAATCTTTAGATACAGTAGCATACACACTGCACCTTGAAAACACTGTGTACATATTGTACACACTGCCATAACTGCATTTTGACACACCTTTTCGTAGAGAGCGCACACGCACACACACACACACACACACACACACACGCTTCTTAGTCTTAAGGATGATATATGAGCTGTCAATACTTAGTCAATACCTTGTCTTGTTAGCTTAATAAATGTGGTAGTCAGCCAAATGATGAATACAGTGGTAATAAAAGTTGATAATTTTCAACACCATTAAGTCTAAAATTAACTGTCTTTTAATTAAAACACTTTTTTTCAATTATTCAAAAAACATTGCTTCTGTGTTTGCCTCAGCAGACACTTACTAGTGTGAGTCATGCCAAAATTGGCATCTGTTTGTTTGTCTTTTATGTCTTTTCTATTTTTGATGCCTCATTTTCCAACTGTTGCTGCTCTGCTGGAACTGATACAACATGAGTACAAACACTCAAACTTATTATAACCTATTAGGTGGTAAAACATATTTTTAAATTGTACGATTTACAATTTTTTAAAAGAAACATTTCCTCTAAGCTCTCAAAACAGATGCTGACAAAGTCAGCAACTAGCTGGTGAACATAGTGGAGCATTTAGGAGCTAAAGAGCCAGATATCTCCCTCAGGAGTCGGTGGAGAACAAAAACAGAGCTAAAAGGAGAGTGGATGTTGGACCAGGTGACCAGAAACATGACTCCAAATAAATGCTGATGTTGCTCCTTATCTGTTGGATGTGAAAATATAGGCAACAGTTAGCTTACAAGTTTGCCACATCAACTTAAAAGGTAGGGCTGGGCGATATGGCCTAAAAATAAAATCTCTGATTTTATTTTTTTTAAATTAGATTTCCCCCCCTACTTATTAAGGAAAGCAATAAGTACAAACGGCAGACAACTTACCGTCTTCTCCACGGTATATATGGGTACCATGTCTTTGGCTATGTGCAAAGCAACCGCTTCGGTGATTGTTCTCCACCGTGCCCCTTTCCTGCCATACGCGGTGCCTTGTGCAAAGGATTCGGCTACAGTTAGCTGTTTTTTAGCTAAGGTTTGTTGGTCACTGCGGTTTTGTTCGTCTCGGAGAGTCTGGCATTTTTCATATTCGGCTGGATGTCTCTGTTTCAGGTGTTGGAATAGGTTTGTGGTGCTGCTGCCTTTGACGGCGATGGGCTTTAGGCAAATGTTGCAGCGCGGGGTTTGCTGCTCCTCGTCTGTCGCAGCAAACCCATACCAGTTCCAAACAACAGATGATTTTATTCCTTTCTTGGGAACAAACTTCCCACTCTCACCGGTAGCCATGTTGTCACTTGCTGTTTCGTGGGTGATAATATGTCAGTCTTGTGTTTACAGGTGGTTTCCGCTGCCCTTTGAGTGTAGTGGTGTTGATACTGACAATTGATAAACATGCATACAAAGAAAAGATTACATTATTTGGAACACTGGGTTGCCAAGCATGACCAAAAATAAAAATGGATCATAACTGCAAAGAAATACAGGAATTAAATACAATGTAATATCACAACATCTGCATGAAACAATTTCATGCCTTCCGTGTTTTATGAAATCTTACTCATTTTTATTTTTCTAAGATGAAAGCCAAAACTCAATCAGCATTCATCTCGTCTCCATCACAAGAGCAGCCAAAAATCACTGGGTGGTGGCACATCAATTTTGGATACAGAGTGAATGAAATGAAAAACATTTCAAACAGAAACACCATCTGCCAAAAATCAGGGTTTAAAAAGTGCATTGTTGTGACACTGATGTAAATCATGTAGCAGCTCATGTCAGCACATCTGGCTTCATAATTACAGTCACAAAGGCAGTGTTTATTTACTGGAAATCAACCTCACACATGATTGCACAAGCACAGCTGAAATCCAAGTGCAGTTGGAAGAAAAATAATTTGCAAAATTGAATAGTCGGAGAAAGAAAAGAAAATCCCATCTTCCACATTGCTTGGATTTGAAATAATGAAACCCCCTTGACCTTCAATCTCTCTGGCGCCTTCAAGCCCTTCATCTCTGTCCATCAATGTCACATGGAGAGACGGAGAAATGGATTAACTTCATATCTATTTTCAAGTACACGTTGCTTCGTGTTTTCATGAAACATTATCATCCGGCAATCTGCAGAAAATAACAGTAGTCTGCTTTTGACAGTTTCACAATGAGATGGACATTCAATCTTTTGCAGGTGTCACGCAAGTCCACATATTGCAAAACAATATACAAGTTTTCTCTGCAGAATGGTTGCCTTTTGTCTTCACTGTTAACACTGTTATCCACTGGTTCAGTCTCATTATTACAGAGGCTTAAAGAGCTGCTTTTCCTCTCCAGCTACAGATTCAGCTGACCCGACTTTGCAGATATTTATTTTCTATTGCCCTTTACCCTTGTGCACCTGCCCTAGCTGATAACTCCCACTCATATTCCTTTCCATAAAACTCTTTCACCCTCTGATCTGAAATCAAACACTGTGTCCACAATCTCACTGAGGCATCCGCGCTACGCTGACACATGCTCACCTCTCCCCTGTTAATCATTAATTAATATGATTTGTTCTCCCACTGTTTTCATCAATTCTATTATTCAAAAACTCTTCTGAGCATCCCTTAGCAAAAAGCACTGGCTGTTGAGCGTGAACTAAAACGAACCTGGTTTGTCACTGAAGAGTTCCATGTGTCACTTATCTAACCTGAAAGTCTAAAAACAGCTTTTTATTTGAATGGCGGGTAAAAGTAGTGTTAAAAAGAAAATCCACATGCACTAAACTTCAAAAACATACTGTCATTCACACACAGTCATGTTAAAAAATGAGACGTCCGACTTGTCCCAGCCCTTCCTAACATAAAGGGCATGTTTGCATCTGTGAGGAGTGCACAGCAAAACTGATGATACAGACGTTGGTTTTGTTTCTGTGGAGAATCTGGGAAAAAGGTTTTCAGGATATTCAAAGCAAACGCTAATCAGGATATGCCAATCAGGGTACTGTTTGGTTATTCTTTGTCGCAAGACAACCCTGGTACAATCTGTTTGACAAGACACCTTGATAATGCAATTGAGATGAACACAGAAGACTGTGCTAATGAAATCAGACCTCTATTCTTTAACTATGGTCTCCTGATGAGGAAAGACAGATGAAGAGAGGGAGGCGTGACGATAAACAGAATGTGTGAAAGAGCAGTAAATATAGATTACAACCTGATAAAAAACTACTAAACACATTATAGTAACAGTACCTGAAAAGCATGACTGGTTCTATGAAATCACTTTTTACATCAAGAGAGTACTAAAATGGTTGGTTGGTTGGTTGGTTGGTTGGTTGTGGTTGGTTGTGGTTGGTTAGTTGTGGTTGGTTGGTTGGTTGGTTGGTTGGTTGGTTGGTTGGTTGGTTGTGATTGGTTGTGGTTGGTTGATTAGATAAAAATAAACCAAGAACAATTTTGATTCCATGTTTGCAGCTTCTCAAATGTGAGGACTTACTGCTTCCCCCTGTTTCATATCTTTGAAATAAAATTGAATATCTTTGGGGTTTGGACTACTGGGACAGACAAAACGAGGTATTTAAAAGATTTTTCACTAACACAATTAATCAAAAAAAAGAAATCATGAGATTACTATAAATCATGGTTCCAGCCCTAAAAGTTGGAATTAGAGTATTATGTGAGAACCTAATAAAAGATTCACCATAGTTTCTGGACTACAAAGAAAACAAAACATGAGCAGTTAACTTCCACTACCTCAAAGTTTGACTTGCAACAATTCTGATAATAATCGCTTTTCGAGCTTTTGTGTTTGGGACTGTTGGTCGAACAAAACAAGCAAATTGAAGATGTTGTCTTGGGCTTTGAGAAACTTTAATGGGCAGGCTATGTTTAACTATTTTCTGAGATATTATAGACCCGACAATTAATCAAGAAAATAATTGCCACTGCACTTACTGAAGATGCATCTTAGAAGGTAAAAAATAATGCCCTGAAAAATAATGAACAGGTCCTGAACAAACTCGACTATACACTTAATTGCAGTGATTAAAAGTAATGCAAGCGGTGTTTAATAGAACTGGAATACTTGTGACAGTAAACTGCTTTTTCTAGCATATATTCTACAAAACCATATGAAAATGGCCATTATATTATGGGGATGGGTACTAATCTATAGTCATCAACAACTTTTAATATATTACATTTTACAGTAATGTCCTGAGCCCTGACTCATAACGATGAGAGAGCAGCAGTTTTCATAATCATGTAGATTTGTTTGCATGTTGTTATGCTGCGATCTCAACCTTAAAGCTTCAAACAGAATATCTCTCCAATGATTCACTAATCTGCATGATTTGCCATGATACAACTCTCTGTATGAGAATGAGCCCTGATAATGACACCGAGATGAACGCAGCAAAATGTGGAAATTAAATCAGACATCTATTCTTGAACTACAATGGCCTGATGGGGAAAGACAGGGGAGCAGGAGGAGAAGGGAAGCGGGGAGAGAGGAAGAGAGTGCACAGGTAAATTAGATTGAAAGGAAGAAAGAAGGCCAGGCAGCAGAATGTGGAAGAAAAAGAAATAAATCAAAAGTGTGAAAAGGAAATAATATACTGTGGTAAAATGGGAAAAAAAGAGAGAGAAGCAGGGGGAGGCAGTTTGGGAGGGAAAGCGGTAAGGAAGCTCGAAAGAGGAAATCAGCTGATTTCTAATGGGCGCTGATTACATCTCCTCCTAAATGTCAAGTATATTTCCATTTAAAGTGCCTTGCTGCTTAAAAAGGCATGAAGAGAGGCACGCCCAGACCACACACACACACACACACACACACACACACACAAACACACACACACACGTTGATAGGCTGATACATACAGTCACACAGTCCACAGATGCACAGGCACATACAGGAATGCATACATGTGAGAAAACAACCCAATCCTACACACAGTTGATTCATTATCTGAATGCAGGCAGTGACTGTGTGCGTATGAACATGTGTGCATGTGTCATTTCTTCAAACATCACTCTTTGTACGTTCATGAATTATACCAAAGTGACACAGCAGCCAGAGTACACCTTAGTATCATCAATAAAATCCACAGACAGACGCACGCACACACACTTCTTTATCCTTCCTTTCAACCCGCCCTCAAATCTGCTCTGAACCAATGAGGCGTGTCCTCCCACCGGGGTTCGGTAATGGCTGCCAATCAGGATCACCGTAGCTGTGCCCAACAGCAAAGACCAGTAAGATAGATGAGTGGCCAGAGGCTCCCGCTGCACTGGAGCGAAAAGAGCTTAGGGATTGATTCAATATGTCACAATAACATACACATGCTCCAGCACTCCCACAGACACACATGGAAAAAGCCCAGAAACACAAGAACACAGTCTCACAGTGTGTGCAGAACATGGTACAGAAGGGCAAAAACAGAGGCAGCCATTTGTTCTATTATCTTCTCTCTCAAATATGCACAACATAGGAAACTCATAGGCATGCGTGAATATAAATAGTCACAAAAAGTTGCACAAATACTGTGCAAACATGAGGTTTTAAATAAAATGCAGAGTGCTTGTGGGGCCATCATCTGTTTGATTTAGAGGGTGCAGTATAAATTACCTCAAATCACCTGGAGAGGTTGAGAAGCCAAGTCATAAACAGAAATAAAGTATGTAGGACAATAAGTCATTTTACCAACTAAGTTAACAAATTCAGATTTGTAATGCCATTTCACTGAGGTGTAATATGGCACACCACATAACATTCATTTCCCAATGTTTTAGACAATAGATTTACACTCAATGTGACACAGATGAGATAGAAAACCCTATTAATGCAGTCCAGCTCAACACCACTGTAAACTAAAACGTCAATAAACATAGTTAAATGAATACCTCTGACAGTGTCAGTGTCAACTGAACATTATTATCTTTGTAAAGCAAGAATTTCTGGCTGAGCTGATGTAGGCCCATTGGATTGCATTCGAGTTTACACGTGTACTTAAAGAAGTGGCAACTAAGTTTATGTTTCCCCCCTAAATAAAGCGCATAATATCATATATTCATGGATTACAAATGTTTCTTGAGCTTGTACTACAAAGCTCATACCTACCGGTATGAATTCATACTTCATGCTAAAAAGGACTGAAGGCTAAACACATCAGATCTAAAACGTTGATCAATGCATGTAGCTACAGTACGAAAGCCTAGCTGTGAGATCTGTATTCTGTTTTATATTAAATATAGGCCTAGAGAACAGCTTAAAGCACAATAATGAAGAAATTCTCACAAGCAACAAGCAGACCTGCACAAGGTCATTCACAAATCACACACACAGTCAACAGGTGACTGCATAACCAATTCATGCAACATTTGCTCAGCAGCATGTACAATATCGAATAGCCACACAGAGACATTTAACTAAACCATCAGCAAAGAAACCAGCGAACAAAGACCAGTCAGACATACAGACAACGTTATATAGAGGGTGTACCTGACTCACGTTATTTGATATCAAAGTCCATTCTCATTTTCCTCATGGAGATGAAGTGGTCCATTTGAAGATGAAATGGTCAAAAGTCCATTAGCTATTATCCCACTGCACTTGTTGTTTGCTTTCTGACAGAAGGCCATTTCCTCTCTTTATCGCTACTAGCTCACTACTCTTGCAAAAAACGTTAGCTAGCTGTTATCATTAGCAAGACTGGAAAACAAGCTATAACTCCCGCTTGTTTCATTTAAAATGTTAACTTTATCTTGTCTTTTTGTAAGACCAAAGTATAACGTTAACTGGCTTCAAAATAGCTCAAGTAGGCTAGCTAGTTAAGTGTTTCTTTTCCGGAGTCCATACACAATTTTGAAGCTGCGTGACACCGACCGCATCCAACTGTTTGATACTTGGCCAGGTAGAGGCCAGCTTCACCTGCTGTCGGTTGGGTCGACGTCGGTAACACCATGTTTAACCACACACTGGCTAACATGGAGCAACCGTTACAACCCATAGAGGCATTTGAGGAAACGATGTAATCTGGGGATGAAATTCGTTTTAATAAATTACAGTGATAGATATTGTTGCCCTGAACTTCGAAACGGCAAGTGTGTTTGTTGAATACTGTAAGAGCTTTCTTTGACTACGCATCAAATGTCCAATATTTGGATCTTTAAACAGAAAATATTAATCTTAAATCTTGAGATATAAAGTTGAATAGAATAACCTATCTCTCATGATAAATGTAGCCTATATCACTTACCCTATCAAATGTTTACTGACATAAGGATGTAGCAAAAAATCTGTGCCACAATGTATCAGTGCATCTAGTTACAACACATTGTGATACTGTTTTGATAATAATTAAAATAATAACCTCAGTGGAGACATGGCTTATTATTGTGGTGTCGCATCAAAGTAAGCAAACTTGACAAATCTGTTGACATAGCCTACTGCAAAAGGGGAAAGTTCACACCTTGAATGTGCGAGACAGAGAAAAAAAAGAGACATGCATTAGAAATCCACCTGAATTGTCTTAAATTAAAGATTGAATGGAATGGCACTCCCATCACATCACCTGAAAAAAAGATGGCTTTTAGTACAGCCTTTATTATAAAGTCTAATGTCCACTACTCATTGGTTGGATTTTCAGGAGTTGTAAAATTGTGAGCAGGTAAAATAAATGAATTAACCACCCTCCCTGAGTCCCCAAGCAATCCAGTGAAGCTACACAGTCGGTGGCCATCTGGGGTGAGAAGATGTTGTTCAGTTTGAGCAGCTGTACTGAAGTGTGTCGAACTGTGTGACTAATAACCAAAATGAGCTTTTCCTTGACAAAATAGAGGGGAAAATACACACAAGAGGTATTGGTAATATGAACTAACTAAACCCCTATTGCCATCTATGTTTGCTTATCAGTGTCAACGATGAAGGTCTCAGCACTGTAACCTTTTGAAATTACTACCCTGCAGTTCTAAGGTCAGCAGACAAAATTTACTGGACAAGTTAAAAACTCCCAAATGAGGGATACAGTTTGTCTCAAGACAAGAGTTTTTAATAATGTATCAGTAACTTGCAGCTATAGTGGAAAGCGAAGAGAGAGGGGGAGAGGTGGTGGGAAGAGAAGCCTATGTGTGAAAGCAAAAGTGAATGCTTTTTGCAGCGAAATTATTCAGAGATAATGTGTGTGTGAGAGAGAGAGAGAGAGAGAGAGAGAGAGAGAGAGAGAGAGAGAGAGAGAGAGAGAGAGAGAGAGAGAGAGAGGGGGGGGGGGGGGGGGGGGGGGGGAGAAGAAAAAGTAAGCAGTGCAGCCAAGTGTATAAAGCAAATTTATTTTTTAAGTTGAGATTTTTTTGGCCAGCTAGTGTTTGGCAGTGTGTGAAATATGTTTTTAATTAATCAAAAGATTGCTCCACGTACCTGCAACAACACTTGAAAAAGTATAACAAACTGTTGTCTTGCGCACAGTATATGATGGTACCGAATAACAGGAAACACAAAAGGCCTAAATCAAACCAGGGCATAAACAGTTACATAGAAGAGTGATAGAAAAGAAGTCAGCATTACTTTCCATGTAATATACAACATACCTGCATGTATTTTAAAACCTTTACTCTCAAGAATTGGAGTAATTGTTTGGTAAATCTCATTTGTGCAGAAGCCTTAAACAGCTGGATTACAAGCTCACAAACATGAAATACCCAACAATACCCTTGTGCACTACATTAAGGAAAGCATTATCCATAGCAGCTCCAGACCTAAAGGTGGATAGATGCAAAGAGGATTTCAGCAGTGACTGCCACTGATTATAACCCTGTCTCATTCTTCTCACTGTAGTATCTAAATCAAGCCGCACTGTCTCTTCTGCCCTTGTCAGCACTTGTTAACCTCCACATTGATTCTTCTGCACTACTGTACATCTCCTTTAATTAAAGACACCGGCTAATCTGGCTTTCACCGAGCTGTGTTTGCGAGCGTGAAGCTGTCATCTCAAGATGATTGTGGCTAAATATAGCACTTTACATTTACATGTATTGACAAATTAAATTATAAAGGTCAGCAGAGGATTGATGAAACTAGTTTGACCTCTGGTGAGTTGCATCTCTACTTTCACATACACATTGCAGAGAAATATTGAAGTTTACAATGACGTATTCACAGTGGAACAAAAGTACCAAACCCCCCATAAATATCCTGCTTCCATCTCAATCTTTGACGTGGTTTGTGCACATGAGAGCAACCGCCTCCTGCTCCTGACTTAAGCGTGTAAGGCATTTTTTAAAAGTCTTCTGAAATCAGTAGAAATGTGGATTGATATGGACAAAATGTCATCTTCACAGTTATACATTATAGTGTTTTTAATGTTGATGCTAGGTTACAAGTTACTGGAACGAGACTCAACTCTAACCAGAATAAAAACAGTAAATGTGAGATATTTTTAACAAAAGTAAAAGTATAACATCACAAACCAAACATACTAAAAATCTATAAAGACCATTTTGATGTACTACTGTCAGTTAAAAAGAATTGGACAATTTAAAATAAATGCCATCTCTTTACTGGGAATAAAATCACCAAGGAGAAATACAGAAGATATTGTAACAAAAAAAATCAAATAGACCATCACAATAATGGACTTACACAGTAATCTGTGTAGTTGTGTGTCTTTTTTTAACTGGTGAAATGTTGACATTCCTTTACAAAACTGTGGTAATTATGGAAGATGAATATAAATGTCATGCTTGGTTTGGCCAAAAAATCATATAATTTGCTAACAACATATTTGGATAATATATTGTGCATGTATGCCCAAACAATTAACTCCCAGAAGCAGTTACTTCCTGGTGTATCTGCAGCTTTAGCAGCTGCTAGTTGTTTGCATGTGTTCCATGTATTACAAGTCCCACTGTAACCGATAAAATCACTGATCAACTTACCTCTGTTTTACAATTATCAAGAGATCTCTCAGGGACAGCTTCAAGGTTTGGCAGAGCTAATTAGATTTAATAATGGCTCAACGGCAGAGTGCTTTAGCAAATGAGGTATAAAAATACCTTTTAGATGCCTGGGCACAAAGACAATGAAAATAGCCATCATGAGGGGACAATGTAAGGACAGGATACAATATGTCTTCCTCCCACACAAGACATCTGTAAGTGACGGCACTTGGTGCTGCATGAGAGATGAGAACAGAACAGAAAAAAAGAGCCCATTCGAGCATCGATCACTTTTATGCCCCTGGTCTGTTTGCATATTTTGGACCTATAAACAACATGAATGATGTGCCGTGTAATGCACCATAATCGAGATTTATTCAATCTCGTGTGGAGGGGGAAAGAGGAGGAGATGTTCACAATCCCAGAATCAGGAGGGGCTGTTGTGGCTGTGTGTGCGTACTTGTGTGTGTGCGATGTGATTTATTTGATTTAATTAGATCGCTGATGTAAAACAGCTCGTGGAAGAAAAAAAAAAGTAAAGACGAGTGCCGAGGGAGGCATAAATAACACCAGGCTCTTTCCCCTTCTTTCCTCCTCTGCCTCTCGTTTTTTTTCACCAACTCTCTGATCTTTCCTCTGCTCATATATAATCTCTAATATTTTTTCTCCATCTTACACTTGCCTTTTTCCTTCACCCCCTTTATTTCTTTGCTTTCTTCTTTCTCCATTTTGCTCTATATTTTACCCTACTCTCTCTACCCCTCCCCTTCCCTCTGCCCCCCTCCGTCTCCCTCTGCTCCGCTCCCAGCTGAATAATGATAGGGGGTAAACACCTCATTAGGTTAAAAGGCCCACAGGAACAACCAGAGACATGGTGCTCTGTCGAACCTGTTACTCTGGACACTCAGACATTTTGAACACAGCAGGACAAGGAGGCAACCAACACAGGGAGTAAGGAATGATGGGAGGGGGGGGGGCACTCATTCAATTAGATCTCCAATCAGATATGACCAACAACAAGATCAACGTGCACGGTGTCATCTGTGCTCCCCTGTTGATGCTTAAACACTTCTTGTTACTTTCTTTCTTTGTCTTTTAGGACTGGGAACACACACATTTACACATAGCCATGAATAGCTGATTTATGGTGGATGATCAGCAGAGGAGCATAAATCTACACTCTCCAGTGGTAACGGCCAGTAAAGGGGGTTTATCTGACACTCTGAACCGCCTGCATCACCTCGCCACAGCCATCTCTGCCTCTCTGATAACAGAGGCACAAGTCCAATAGGATAATCAAAGAGACATACGTATGTTACAACAAGGCAAATGTTTTTATTAATTTCAAAGCAATACTTTGACATTTCTTGCTGTGACTTAGATGAGAGGATTAATACCACTCTCATGTCTGTGTGGTGCTTAAATATGAATCTACAGTACGGCCGGCAGCAAGTCAGCTTAGCTTAGCATAAAGACTAGAAATGGGGGAAAAAGCTAGGCTGGCTCTGTCTGAAGCTTGCTAAATAACACGTTATATCTTGTTTGTTTTTTTTAATCTGTAAACTTAAGCATAAAATAGACAAGCTGTGGTTTTACATGGGGTACATATGTGCCGGAATATTTATTGGCCGGCAACAGTCGACACTGTGAGGTTTGCCAGGCAATCAGCTACAACTCACCCCAGTTGGCTGCTGGCTGAAGCTTCATATGAGATATGAGATATGAGGTATACTGTATCAATCTCTTATAGCTATCGGTGAGAAAGGAAATAAGCGTTGTTATAAACCCAAAGTTGTATGGTGTCACGGTCGGAAAACAGCTGTTGGCCTCGGTACCCTCTGGCAGTCGACAGCGAACAGCTTCCTCATGAGCTGCTCCAGCATGTCGTCTCCCTCTGGGCATGGACAGCCCCAGCGTTTCCTCGTTACGTATATATTTCCCAAAAAGCTAAACTGTTCAGGCATAGTTTCCTCCATCACTGCTCCACACAACTTTTGTTTCCTCTCTCCTCAGCCTCTCTCTCCTCTTACAGGTGTGTCAGAGATTTGTACACTTAATATTTTATAATGGGATCACACATCCGATCTCTCCTCTGCATGCTAAGCTGCACGCTGCAGTTAAAACCAAGTCTAAATCACCAAATAATCCCTCTGGCTCTCGAACTTAAATCCATGTTCGTATTTATGAGCAGAATGCACTTTCACATGCCGTTGCTGATTTGTGTTTCTGTATGCTGTGCAGCATGTGAGTGTGTGTGTGTATGTGTGTGTGTGGAACTAAAGGTGAGACTAATTTGATTAATGAGCAAAGAATATCAGTGTACAACAAAACTGCAACATAAGTTACGAGTCTTCTATATGACTTTCACACCTATTTTTCTGGTAGTCAGCACAAATATACATAATGAATGGCTTCATGATTTATGCACGCTAAGCAATAATGTATAGCTATGAAGCTTTTTCTAATTCTAATAGCATTTTGTTTTGTAATTGTCTCATGCACTGGTCAATTGTCATTACATAAAACATGATTTCTGACAATCCTGGCATTTAAGTTGGCCAGCAGTTAAGCGCAGACTGTATGTGATCCCGTGCTACTTACCCAGCTTTCAAGTCTTTAGCCAACACGGGCAGCACAGTAAAATCTATATAGCAAACCTTCCCATCATTTTTAATCTTTGTCTTATTTATGTCAGATTAGATCTTTTGATTGCTGCTTTAAGAAAACAAAGCGCCTTTCGGACAAGGCTTTTATTTATTTTTTTAGACTAAAATGCTTTCGAAAACACCTAAGGCAACATTCATACTAATAGCTTTTTGATTGTTATTGATTAACAAAGTGGTTTATGCAGAAGGAACTGACCCACAGAAAGAGCTGAATCAGTGTGTCAAGCGTGTCATTACTGCGAGTAAAGAATGAGGGAACCATCAGCTGTAGATGTGATTGTAGGTATTTTACTTTGCGACACTGAATAAAAAGCAGTCATCTTCCTCCAAACTGCTGCCTGAAACAATAAACAAAGTTAATTAGTCAGCAGTTTGCTCAGATAAATTTTAGGTTTGAAAAATTAATTTATTTAAAAAAAAGTTTTAAGCTGCTCTATTTGTAAATTGGCTGTTAAATTAACTGTGAGGGCAATTTAGAATAGACTATTACTAAAACAACAGCTGTAGGGATCTACTGTGTGTTGTTAATTGATAGCAAATTTTGGGCTGAGACATACACGCACACGCACACACACGCACACACGCACACACTCACACACACACACACACACACACACACACACACACACACACACACACACACACACACACACACACACACACACACACACACACAGCAAAGCAAATTGGACAGACTGCTTAAAGCGTAACTCTCGCCAAAATGGCTGATGTTACACTATGAAAACAATCGGTATAAAAAATAGGTATAAAAAAGAGAAACATTCATGTACAATTGCATTTTTTTTTTGTTGAACAGGACATACTCTATGACAATGAAGACTTAGAAATTTAGAAGGAAACAAACAAAATGAAGGGATAAATGATGGAGGCCAGTATGATAAAATGAGGAGTGATGATGAGGGGGGTTGTCCTTTGACTTTAAAACAGGAGCAATCAACAGTTCTTGGCATTTTCGACCAATCACCCTGTTTTTATTGCATTCAACCGTCTAATAAAACTTCACATAAACTGTGTATGAACCTGTTTACTGAAGGCAGGAGTCTCATATGAAAGAGCTAAATTAAAAGATAAATTTTAGGTTTGAAAAATGTATTTATTTAAAAAAAAGTTTTAAGCTGCTCTATTTGTAAATTGGCTGTTAAATTAACTGTGAGGGCAATTTAGACTAGACTATTACTAAAACAACAGCTGTAGGGCTCTACTGTGTGGTGTTAATTGATTTTAACAACAATTTTGGGCTGAGACACACACACACACACACACACACACACACACACACACACACACACACACACACACACACACAAAGCAAAACATACAGAGATTGGACAGACTGCTTAAAGCGTAACTCTCGCCAAAATGCAACCTAGGGACTTTTTGTGAATGTACGTGAGTCAGACTTTCGTTTAAAAGCATATTTTGGACGGAAGCGCCACTTTTAAGATTTACCGTATTCTCGTTTTTCCGTCAAATGGCCTTTTGAATGGGAGAGCTAGGGGCACTTTTATGCTAGCCTCAAAATAGCTATTTTTGACACTCTAAGGTGGCTCGACACAACATGAAACTTTGCTCGAAGGATCTCCAGAGGCTCTACACAATAACTATACCGGTGCACAAGGGATATACTAAATCTTTTGCTACTTGTTTTGATATCGACGCGTTTTGACTGCCAAGATGGCAGCGACCGGAAACAACAAGAGCTACGGTGAGTTGTTCAGAACCTTTCTTTTTAGTAAACTCTGGGTACACAAACAATGTTCTCAATGCTTGCGTTTATGTGTAGAGCTACTGGAGATAGTTCAAGCAAAGTCTTCAAATTCAAATTAATTTCAAAACAGCTTGCTTGAAACCTTGCATTACATATTACTATTGCAATGTCTAGAATTAGAGTTACAATTCAATAACTGAAAATAAGCTCACTTATCTATTGTACTTTCAACAGAAAAGGATAAAAAAAAAAAAAAACTGGATTGATGTTTTACCCCACTCACCTTACACCTCTAAACTTTAACCCACAAAGAGCTCTAAGAAGTGCTCGTGGTGATGAAGGTGTTAATGGTCTTGTGGGAGGTTAAAAGGCCAGGGGCCACACGAGGGGAACAGCAGGGACCCAGAGGGTTGTTGAGCGTCACATTGAAGGTGCCCTTCAGTACTGTGTTCATGACGCCTGGACTCAACTGCAGAGACACACAAAAAAAGAGCAGAGATGTATGTTTGTGTGAAATATGAGGTGTCTTAATTGCTGAAAATGCAGTCCGCACTAACATTGTTGTGTTTTGATACTTATGTGGCATTAAACAGTCTGTCCCTTTATGCAACCCTTTGTACAGTACTACATGTGAAAAAGATCCAGACAACAGGCTGATGTTACACTATGAAAACTGGCCAAAGAAAATAGGTATAAAAAAGAGAAACATTCATTTACAATTGCACATTTTTTTGTTGTTGAACAGGACATACTCTATGGCAATGAAGACTTAGAAATATAGAAGGAAACAAACAAAATGAAGGAATAAATGATGGAGGCCAGTATGATAAAATGAGGAGTGATGATGAGGGGGGTTGTCCTTTGACTTTAAAACAGGAGCAATCAACAGTTCTTGGCATTTTCCACCAATCACCCTGTTTTTATTGCATTCAACCGTCTAATAAAACTTCACATAAACTGTGTATGAACCTGTTTACTGAAGGCAGGAGTCTCATATGAAACAGCTTTACAGTGTCTTCCAAGAAATGGACGTGCCACAAAAACACAGAACGGATGGAAGTCCTTTTTATAGTCAAATGTTCCATACACCATCCAAGTCTTTCCAACTCAACAGCCTCTTTCTGTGTTAGCATTTAGTTGTGGGTGCATTTTGAAGGGTTCTTTAACGTGTATATGTTCATCAAATATTGTGTATGTCAAGCTGCTGGTGGTTACTCAGATTTATTGATTGCATTACAACCTTAACTTTAAACATAACTAGTAAGTACAACACATTTCTTTCTGCTAGAAAGTGGTCATTAAGGTGGAATTCACAAACTAGAACGCAACTAACAAACAGCAACACACACAAATTAGTAGACTGTCTGACCCAGGTCTTAATAAGGGGAACATGAGAAAAACAATACCAAAAACAAAAATCCTATATGGGCTTCAAAGTCTGACCTTAAAGTCACCTCACCACACAAATGTATATGCATACATATTTTGTATAAGCACCCAGGTATTGCCTGAGGAATCTACCTCTTCTATTTTACAAAAGTTCTCTCTTTCTCTCTGTCCCTTTCTTTCTCCCCTAACCTCCCAGCACACATACATGCATCAGTATGCCAGAGGTGCCACAGTAGGATTTAGACACATTGCAGGGGCCGCTCAGATCTCAGTATTGATCCTAATGGGAAAAGGGTTGTGGGTTCAACTCCAGGTCACCCTCGGGGTTGGCCAGGGGGTCGGGGAGATGGTGAAGAGCTCTTGGAAGTGACGACACCACCGGCATAGCAATAATGAGGGAGCTTATAGGATGTTTCACTAGGTCATAGAGGGGAGATGGAAAAAAGAGTCTGTGCGCGGAGTTGGTGATGATGCTACTCGGTATGTATGTAGACGTGTGCGCACACACACACACACACACACACACACACACACACACACACACACACACACACACACACACACACACACACACACACACACACACACACACACACACACACACACACACACAGTAGAAAGAGTGCTGGATGCAAAGTCTTTCCCACAATACACATGCAATGCATGACACAACAACACAAGCTTCATCGCATACATGAATATACACATGCCAGCAAAACAAAGGATGCAAATTCTCTGTTGGAGTATGCAGAAACTGTATTGCTACACATACACAAATCACAGAAACAGAGAGTCTTCATACCTCAATCAATAACAAAATGGGTTGTTAGTTACAAGAGAGATTTGTAAGAGTGCTGCGGTCTGATCTGCCACCTCTATGGGTAAGGCTTGGTTTAACAAAGGCAACTAAAACTACTCTCTTTTGTATATTTACTATTGCTCTTTAATGAAACAAATGATTCACTTATCCGATTACTCAATTAATCGACAGAAAATCGGAAGAGCACTTGATTACTAAAATAATTGTTAGCTGCGGCCCTAACACTGACGCACACACGTGCACACGCGCACACACACACACACACACACACACACACACACACACACACACACACACACACACACACACACACACACACACACAAATTACAGCAGTCATGCAAACTCAAACCTGTCGTAAGTTAGAGTTTCTATCCAAACTCACACAAAAAGACAGTAGCAAACAAACACAGAAAGTTTGTGCAGAGTGGGTGTGATGAAGTAAAATGCACCAATGGGGAGATATTTTTGCATTTTAAATTATAAGGATTATTACCTCACTGCCCTCATCAGAAAGAAATTATGAGAACATGATGAGATGGTATCAGGTGGCTGTGCTTCCCACGAAGCATCAGCAAGCAAAGCAGAACTATAAAAAACTTTCACATGTAGGAGGCACATGTTGAGACATAAAGCGCACACCTCGAGGAAGATTTGATGAAATGTCAGCTATGTTAAGGGCACCTTCTGTTCTAACTCATAATGAATATCACATTAACTTGAGCTTCTTTTTGTTGGCTCTGTATGTGCTTTTGCACTCTGCAGGTGTATATTTCAGCAAAGATCACAGCATTTAATTAACATTTGTTTCTGCTTGACGTCTGCTCCTGTGTCTTTTTAAATTCCTGTGTTTCATCCTCACACTGTTAAATTAAGCTCAACCAATAAGAGCAGTGTCATGAGTGAGAAAGGTAATCGAGCCTACTTTCCAGAAGTCGGTGCCTCGGATGGTGCATTTAATGGAAACACTAAATGAGCCCTAACTGTGACCTAATGCTGCTCATGTACAGTAGATAGCTTTGTGACATTACTCACACATGTATGGATGGACGCATATAGGTACACAATGATGCTGAAAAAGCTACTGTTCCATTACGTGGCCGTCTGCTTCAGATTGCAGGCCCTCAGAACACATTTTCATCTGTTGAATTTAACAACCCTCTTCAGCTGCTCCATTTGCTGCTGTCTGTCTCTCTGCTTCTCTTCCTCTTTGCTTTTCCACCACCTTTTCATCACTGTCTCACCTCGGTCCATGTCTCTTCTTTCTCTCTCACCCCTCCCCCGCCTCTCTTTCTCTGCGCTATCATCCCACTCTCTCTGCCTGCTTGTCTTCAACACTTACTTACCTCTCTCCCTCTCTGCACCACTTCCCACCATCTTTAACTCTGTATGGCCTATGGTGTCATATAGACATAGTCTCACGAGCTTCAGAGAACTGATCCTCCTAAAGCTACGAGATATAAGGCATGAATCACAAGCTTTATACATATGTATGAACGCCACATCAACATCTGAGCTCAAGTCACAGAAAGTTTGAAAAAACAAAACAACTAAAAGCTAAATGGTTTGTAATATTTCTACAGTAGGAAGTAGCAAGATGTTATTAGCTTAATTCCATAAACTAACCCATTTTACTTTGTGCCAATTATCTCCCAACATTTACTCTACTGCTTTCACTGAAGTGGCTGCAGAAAAACACTTGACAAGCCAAAATTGAGGATTTTGATTTATGTTTTTAATTTAATGCCCTAGTTGAATTTTTTTTTTTTTTTTTTTTACTTTCAGATCCCCTGGGAGAAGAGGATGGTATGAGATACTTCAACAGTTTTACTAGCTACTGTCAGTGGAAAGATTCTTGCAGCTACAGCTTCCCCTTATAACAGAGAGAAAGAGAGAGACAGTGAGAGATAGAGGACGAGTAGAGCAAGAAAGAACATCCGCAAGCATACATCTACATAGGAAGATAGAGGTTTTAAAAATGTATGTGGAAAAAAATATGCACTGCATTTTGCCTACATTACTGACATTTTATACTTACAAAGTGATGCACTCTCACTGCCACACTCACACACTGGGGCATGCTGTTTAACGTTAATATTTTTGAAACCTACAACAACTAGGCATGTACCTGCACTGATGAAACTTTGCACTGATTATCATACAAACAATTCTTAGTCCTAATGAAACAAAATTGGGTGACTATCATAAACAGTTTCAAAAATGAAATTTGCACAGGAAAGACAAAGAAAAGTAGCAAGCATGCACAATTCAGATGAGATGGTGGATGGGGAGATGTAGGCAACAAGGAGTGTATGCTCCGCAGAAGAGAGAGCTGTGGAGGAACAAACTTAATAGTGAGGTAAAGTTCAGGTGAGCTGTGGCTCTGCACTAAAACCTGATGAACTGAAATGGAGGATGGGGGTCCGGCTGAGCAATAAAGTAGAGCTAGCATTGACTGCTTTTTTCATGCTTTACAATCACTGGCTTATTCATTATTCATCAGCTTTTTGGCTACCAGCTGACTAGTAACGTCCGATCACATTCAAGCACTCAAATCCAGCGAGAACACAAATTCTCACGTGTTGCTGTACAGCCATCAAAACAGTTTGCCTTGTCAATTTATGTTGCAATTTGCATAGAAAAGGATGAAAAATGGGTGAAGAGAGACAGGGACTGTAGATTCTGAAGAGAAATGGAACTGAATATATGTAAACTTCATAAGAGGTGAACTTCCATAATGCTGTTGCTCTTGCTTTCATTCATTGGCTGGCTTAAAGGTCCCATGGCATGACAATTTCACTTTATGAGTTTTTTTAACATTAATATGAGTTCCCCCAGCCTGCCTGTGGTCCCCCAGTGGCTAGAAATGGTGATAGGTGTAAACCGAGCCCTGGGTATCCTGCTCTGTCTTTGAGAAAAAGTAAGCTCAGATGGGCCAATCTGGAACCTTCTCTTTATGTCATCATAAGGGGAAAGGTTACCTCCACTTTCTCTGCTTTGCCCATGGCAAGCTGGTCAAGGCCACACCCCCACCCTCCACCTTGCCCCACCTCTCTCCTCCTCGTTAGCATTTAAAGCTACAGACACAGGAATGGCACGTCCTAAGGAAAGCTCATTGTGGGACTGGCTCGTAGTGGCTGTAATTCTGCACCAAGGCCGAATTTCGGGAAAGAGACTTCAGATACAGTATTAGGGGACCACGGTGGCCTATATAAAAGCATCCAAAAAAGCAGCATGTCATAGGACCTTGAAACTAGGCATTGCTGATACACATCAATATTCTGTTAGTGTACTGCATGTATCTCGCCTAAAATACACACATTTTAGTGGACCCGGTAAAAGCTGTAATTTGAGAAAGTTTGTAACCAGAAAGCCATTTTTGTTCCTGCTTTAAAACGGAACAAGCACTGCCCCAACAACAATGTGTTGCTCAGAGCCGCGTCGTTTAGTTGCTCAGATTGGGTTGTACAGTAGGTCTATTCAATTTCATGCAGAGGCATGTTGGTCTGCACTGTTTATAGCACCCCTTGGAAATCGAATATGAACTGAGAGGTTCCAGACTACAGTAATACGCAGTTGTGAATTAGGCTAGAGGGGAGAGGGACATGGAGGTGGAAACAGGCAGTGAGAAGAGAGACAGAGACAGTGAACTGCAGAAGAGAAGAGAGGGAAAAGTTGAGAAGATAAATCCATACAGAGACAGCAGACAGATTGGGAGACAGGCA